>JACXGM010012369.1:0-24108 GCA_016801145.1 Umbra pygmaea | reverse complement strand
ATATATATATATATATATATATATATATATATATATATATATATATATATATATTATTTATAGCACCAAATCAAAAACAAAAGTCTACCAGAATCACACAGTCTATGAAAAGTCAACTAGTTTTCTTAATTTAAAAGGTACATTATAGAACTTATTCAGAATGATATTATAACTTTTCTTTTGGAGACAGTCTTTGCTGAGTATTAACATACTTTATAGCTTTTTTGTTTAGAAAAAAAATAGTATATGACTTGGCTGATCTGCCCCTCTGGAGAAAGAGCCTAAATAAAAAATGTTGTGGCTGCATCCATATGACAAGCCGATCATTAGTAATGAAATAAAATTAAATCGCAATATCACCCAGTTCTGTGTTTATTTTTTTGCCACAATACCCTCAGCATTGTGCCCTTTGCCCCCAGTCACATGACATTGTTTGTATTCTCACGCGGGCGGGCTATGGGTGCACTGCGAGTGAAGGAGAGGGAGAACCCTTCCATTTCCCCGTGACTTTTTGAAGTTATAGTGATAATGAAAAATGTCATGTGAATAGTTAAAAAATATATATCCACTTGTGTCTTGAATAATGCGCAGCTTCAACTTGTAACGTTTGCATCACGTCGCGCTAGCTTGCGTTATAATCATGCTACGTTACATGAACCAAAGCTAAGTAATAGCCTATGTAGCAGCTACCCCCAATGGGCTATCCACAAACATTCCATTTCACAGAGCATTTGAGAACCTGGGAAAAAAGTAAAATACATTTACCAGCTGTATTGAAATAAGGATTGGTAAGGCTCTTTATAACATGTTTCAATTGTTCTTTATATAATATTTATATCCGTATATGTATAGATATACAAACAAATATTAGGTATGGCTCCAAATCATAAAGTCTACCAAAATCATTGAGTGAATCCACAGTCTATGAAAAGTCAACTGGCTGCATTAAATTGTTCAGTTGACTTTTAGCAGTGAATAGTACAGTATACGTAGTATAAGTTACTTAATTCTGATTCTAATAATTATTTTCTGGATGGTGCCCTACCACAAGGCTCCAGACCACAGAGTGAGAGAGAGCATGCGGAGCATCACACTTCTAATCAGACAGGTACATAATGAGGGTGGTAAATGTGTTGGAGAGTTACTTCAAAAGGGCCATGTCAGTAAAAGTATAATAACGACAAAGATAAATGTAATGATAAATGTGGACAATAGTTTTCTTAATTTAAAAGGTAAATTATAGAACTTATTCAGAATTATTGTATAACATTTCTTTTGGAGACTATATAATTTGATAGGAGAAAGATAGATCTTGCCTTGATCACATCAATAACAATGGCGGGGGGGCATTCCTCATTGGTAGCAGTGTTAAAATGTGTGATAGCAAAAAAAGATCTTGCTGCCGTGATTAAACTAATTTTATAGTTACATGGTGGTATAAATGTACTATATATATATATATATATATATATATATATATATATATATATATATATATATATATATAACTGTATAACTGTGGTATGGTACTGTAAATTAATATAGGATTAAAAAGGTTGATCGCTTTTTTGAGCTTGTTTGAGAAAGAAAGTGACTGTGTGGGGGGGGGTGCCCTTTATTCATTTTAGAGCAATAGCCCCTCAAAATGTCTGTGCACGTCCCTGCCCTCACTGCATTTTTACCCTCTGGCAGTGTGGTCAATATGAATGTATAATTTTCCTAAGGGAATCCATCTCCTCCATAGTAGCAGCCCCAAACTCTGACTTTGGTGAGCTCATGGCTTCTTTAAAGGTTTGTGGCACATTACTCTATAGCAGTAGTCAACATTGGTTGGTATCTGGTCATCACAGTTCACTTTATGCTCATAGTCTATCAAGAACTGGGGTTTCTTCTCTGTCTGGATAGTGTGTACACTGACTATTTTCTTTCTCTCATGTCAGCGTCTGTGTCACTCTCTGAAACCTTAATCTGAGGCTTATGTGTCTCTTTTGAATTTTGATCAGCCATCTTGGCTTTTGGCATGGGGGAATCAAATCTCTTCCCATGAAGATCATCTCTCATTTCCAAATCAGTCAAAGTTTGGCACTCGACTAAACATTTTATTACAAACTTGACTAGCCTGTTTTTAAGGAATTTTCGAGTGTCTGGGTAGTAGACAAGGTATGTTGAGCTATTTTTAACATACCAGACAAAAAAATCCCCTTTTCATATCATGAGTCTTAACTTTTTCTTGTCCTGTCTGTATACATAGCAAACACATCCAAATTCTCTCATCTTTGAAAGATCAGGCTTTCTCCCAGGTAATAAGTGTGTAGTCTGTCCTAGACACTTATTGTAGAACTACTGCAGCAGCCATTACAGGATATGTCCACAACTTCTTTGGTAGGTTGCTCTCAAGTAGCATGCATTTTGCAATTTCAAACAGTGTTCTCCAATTTCTATCACAAAAACTGCCCCTGAATAATCATCAGTAAATGCTAAAGTGTATCTGAACTAGGGTTGCTAATTGTAAGCACTTTCCTTACTCGATCATTGATAACATCAACAATCAACCATTGTTTGATCATAATGAAAATGTAATGTAAATAAAACTAGAAATCTTATAGGCAATATTATAGCAGAACCGCAGTAAAACTTTACAGGGCTAAATGCTGTTCCTGATTAAACTAACGAGACAGCTCCTGTATTTAACGTTTAAGCCATGTAAACACTACATGATTTTAGCGACGAGGGTCCCCGGGTGCTGTTGCTATTTTACCGGTGGAATAAATGCCTCTTGCGCCCGACTAGTGAAAATGGGTAAATCTGAAGTAGCTTCATAGTCATAGGTGTGGTTTGGGCATAACGTGCAATAAACCAATCAGAGCGTTATCTCACATTCCCTTTAAGAGCAGGCGCGCTTGTTCCATGTCGTATTGCTATTATAACGGATTGCTATTGATTTTTCTTTTTTACAAAATGTAAATAAAGAAATGTCAAAATACATACTTTCTGATGTTTTGTGCTCACTCTCACTGAATCATGAGTTTATGAATGCATGGTAATATTTTTGCAATGTATTCTAACATTAGAGCGAGATTACTTTGCTTGCCTCACTTTTCTGTCAAATAAACTCTAAGGCATTTGGGTTAAGTGGAAAGCAACGGCACGTGCATTTCAACATCACGTCTCCTTAAGTACTCTAATATTTCCTCATTTATATCAACACACCCATGATTCATGGACATGTTGTGTAAAACAACAAGCTACAAAGAATGCTGTGACTTGAGTAGTGTAAAGTGCCTCCTGTCCTATCCAAACACCTGACGCACATTTTTTGTGTGCCGAATGTTCGTTCACCCCTTGCGTGTTTGTGTGTTTTCGATTAAACAGCATTTCACGCACTGTTGCTGGCATCAAATGGTGTCATCCTCAGCCATGTCTTTAACGTATAGCGTTGTCCCCTTCACAGCCACCCATCCAAGGGTGGATTTCGATCAAAGATGGCAGAGTTTGCCATAAATGAGTTGTGGCTTGAGCCAGGGTGATTCACAAAGACATGGGTGATTTTTACTATTAGCATCGGAAATTACTTGTATGTTGATTGAATGGGTTCCCTTGCGGTTGATGTATATCAGTGCGAATTATTCATTCTGACTAATTTGAGTAAATGTGTACACTAGATGTATGCCTATTTTTTCACATCTTCGGACACCACAATGACTTCCCTTGTGTGGTAATATTTTTCCTTCTAATTATGTATTGCAATAATGGGAACTGCTGCATTTGTGTAGATGAGAGGAGCAATAAAGTGTATGCGCTACCAGAGCTGCCTGCTGCTATGCTAACAGAGCATCCCTGCCTCCTGCACCCACAGCTGCAGCCCCACCTCCAATGCCTGCTGCTGCAGTCCATTGATGCCAATGACTGGCCCTCACATTTCCCAGACCTGAATCAAATTAAGAATCTCTGGGACGTTATGTATTTGTGCATCCGACGCCGCCAATTAGTGCCACAGACTGTCCAGAAGCTCACTGATGCCCTGATCCAGGTCTGGGTAGTGATCCCCCAGGACAGCATCCGCCGTCACATCACAAGCATGCCCCGCCATTGTTGGGAGTGCATACTGGCACTACTGTAGCACTACTATGTGGGTCATACACACTACTGAGTAACATTATGAGTTGCCGTGATAAAATTCAAGCAAGTTGGAACAGCCTGTGATTTCAGGCGTTTTGTTTAGTTAGATTTTCGGAGTGAGTTTGAATCCACCCCTCAGTCAGTTGGTGATTTTGGTTTCCATTTATCGTTATTACGTCATTTAGTTCTCAACGAATTACACAATGTACAGTAAAGATTTTGATATTTCTTATGTTGTGTTAATCAAGACCCGATGTGTGATTTGGGTGTTCCCTTTTCTTTTGCAGTTTATATAGGTCTGTGTTGATAATAGAGACTTGTGTTTTCACAGCCTTAAAGATTCTCAACTAGTGTAGTAAGCAGTGAATTAAGTTTCAGAGTGAGACTTTCAGTTAAGGCAATCTAGCAAGATATTTTCTAAAAACACATAATGTTATCGAGAAAGCAATTTGACATTACATGACAGCAGATGGTCTAGGCCACAATGGCCTTATAATGTGCAACCTGTGACTTGGACTTGCTTCGTGAGATCAGATTTTATTAGAAGACTATCCTCTTGGATTAGTCTTCTTCAAAAACACACTACTGCAACCAAATTGTTACCACATCATTCGTTAAACATTGTATTGTTAGTAAAACGAGTGTTGACAAATTTTCTCTGAAATTCAGACATATTTCAGAGTTGCTTCTGATGTTTTTTAATAACTGGGTTAAAGTACTGGAAAGCATGACAATAGGAATATGTTCGTAATTTATTTGGGTTTAAAACGGTCATTATATTCATAATTTATTGTGTTTTCATTACAATTCAAAGACTAAAACCTTTTCTATCATTTCAGGAAGGTCAAGGTCATCTTCCCAGAAATCAAGCCAAATTGTTCTTCCTGAAACCAAAGCACCCAAAGTCCTCTGGATGTTGGTTGAGGTTTTTATTAAATATGCTCTATTTTTCATTGCAATGGCATCTTTTAGAGGCTTCAGAGTTTATTTTGCTGCCTTCCATTCCTCATGCTATTAGTGAGGATGTACAGCATTAATTAAACCACAATCCTATGTAATATATCACCCATTTTTTACAGAGTACATTAGAAAAGTAATTTTGGCAGCAGCCCATCTTCAGAATGTCTAATTAAGGTTGTAGCGGGAACATAATTATTAAAAAAAGACACAGCAGATACAAGTCATCTATATTAAATGCTATAGGAGAGCCTTGGAGTCAATGCTGGAGGGAAGTTCACCCACTACTTCTTGAATACTTTAGCCATTCCCTACTCATTTCAGATTAACTGACACTCTGCAGAGTTAATTAAAAGGCTATGTAGCACACAACCACATCACATGGATTTGCAGTTCTACATGTGCTTTTCAACTGCCTTATAAGCAAATAATTAGTTTACTGTTACAAATGATCATGCAATATTGCTATACACCTAGCATGTCCTATAGGTTCAGCTATGTTACATACTCTAGCTAGCACTATGGAGGACCAAAGGAATCAAAACAAACAACATGAATAATATATTTTTATATTAAAATACAGTATACTGTGTGAATCATCAAATAATTAATTCAATAAATATTTTATTTTAAAATACTGCAAGAATACATGTCACATTATTAATATATTTTATTATGCCATTTTTCCTCCCATTATATTTAATTGATTAACACGAACACAGACCTATCAAGTGAACGATTACAAGATTACAAATAATTTTGAAATAATTATGATATATAACATTTAAACGGACCGTGATCCCTGAACAGTCATACTTAAATAAAGTGGCTGAGGGCAGTAAAGTACATGCGTTACGAATTAGTAAATTACTTGTGTAATGTATTAATTTTATCACAACATGAAGAAGCTAATAACAACATGCTGCATTCATAATCAACAGTGTGTGAAACCACACTTAAAAACAAAGGTGAATTATGTATGTCCATTCACTACAATATATTGAAAAATATTGCGGGTAGCAGCTGCATGATGCAATAATGTCAATATGGGCCACAAACTCTGAGGAATGTTTCTAGCATCTTGTTGAATCAACAATATGCCACTAAGAATAAAGGCATTTCTGATGGCTGGTGAGTGTAGATCTTTTTACTGTTAATTGATTGTTTTTCTAAATGTTTGTATTTTATAATTCTATTTTTTTTGTAATGCAGGGCTCAGCTGTAACTTTTTGACCTTTTGCCATTTCAGGCTTTAAACATAAAGATATGAAACTGTAATTTTTTGTGAAGAATCAACATCAAGTGGGACACAATCGTGAAGTAGAACAAAATTTATTGGATATTTTAATCTTTTTTAACAAATAAAAAACTGAAAAATTGGGCGTGCCAAAAAAAGTTAATACTTTGTAGCGCCACCTTTTGCTGCGATTACAGCTGTAAGTCGCTTGGGGAATGTCTCTATCACTTTTGCACATCGAGAGACTGAAATTTTTGCCCATTCCTCCTTGCAAAACAGCTCGAGCTCAGTGAGTTTGGATGGAGAGCGTTTGTGAACAGCGGTTTTCAGTTCTTTCCACAGATTCTCGATTGGAATCAGTTCTGGACTTTGACTTGGCCATTCTAACACCTGGATATGTTTATTTGTGAACCATTCCATTGTAGATTTTGCTTTATGTTTTGGATCATTGTCTTTTTGGAAGAGATCTCCGTCCCAGTCTCAGGTCTTTTGCAGACTCCATCAGGTCTTCTTGCAGAATGGTCCTGTATTTGGCTCCATCCATCTTCCCATCAATTTTAGCCATCATCCCTGTCCCTGCTGAAGAGAAGCAGGCCCAAACCACGATGCTGCCACCACCATGTTTGAGAGTGGGAATGGTTTGTTCAGGGTGATGAGCTGTGTTGCTTTTATGCCAAACATAACGTTTTGCATTGTTGCCAAAAAGTTCGATTTTGGTTTCATCTGACCAGAGCACCTTCTTCCACATGTTTGGTGTGTCTCCCAGGTGGCTTGTGGCAAACTTTAAACGACACTTGTTATGGATATCTTTCGGAAATGTCTTTCTTCTTGCCACTCTTCCATAAAGGCCAGATTTGTGCAGTATACGACTGATTGTTGTCCTATGGACAGACTCGCCCACCTCAGCAGTAGATCTCTGCAGCTCATCCAGAGTGATCATGGGCCTCTTGCCTGCATCTCTGATCAGTCTTCTCCTTGTATGAGCTGAAAGTTTAGAGGGACGGCCGGGTCTTGGTAGATTTGCAGTGGTCTGATACTCCTTCCATTTCAATATTATCACTTGCACAGTGCTCCTTGGGATGTTTAAAGCTTGGGAAATCTTTCTGTATCAAAATCCGACTTTAAACTTCTTCACAACAGTATCTCGGACCTGCCTGGTGTGTTCCTTGTTCTTCATGATGCTCTCTGTGCTTTCAACCGACCTCTGAGACTATCACAGTGCAGGTGTATTTATACGGAGACTTGATTACAAACAGGTGGATTCTATTTATCATCATTAGTCATTTAGGTCAACAATGAATCACTCAGAGGTTCTCACTGAACTTCTGGAGAGAGCTTGCTGCACTGAAAGTAAAGGGGCTGAATAATTTTGCTCGCCCAATTTGTCAGTTTTTTATTTGTTAAAAAAAGTTTGAAATATCCAATAAATTTTGTTCCACTTCATGGTTGTGTCCCACTTGTTGTTGCTGCTTCACAAAAAATTACAGTTTTATATCTTTATGTTTGAAGCCTGAAATGTGGCAAAAGGTTGAAATGTTCAAGGAGGCCGAATACTTTCACAAGGCACTGTGTATATATATTAGGGGTGGTATGGTTCACAAAACCCACGGGTCGGTTCGTATCACAGTGTTAGGGTCACAGTTTTTGGTTCTGTATGGTTCTTGTTGTTGTTTTTTTCTTTTAATCTTAACACTCCATAAATATACTTCAGCATATGATGTATAGCATAATTATCCACAATTTAGGATACAGTATTAAAAAATAGTTATATCATGTAATCATGCATTAACAGAATTTGACTTGACTTTAAGCAAATTATTGGGACCATCTCTGAGGAAAGCTAGGTGAGATTTTGATACAGCAAGAGGGAAGACGTTGATTATTTCAACAAGCTTTTCATTTATTTGGCAAAACAATTAGTGTGTATTGCCATTTACAGGAACTTATGTGCCTTTTTAGCACATGAAGATTGAAAATCAAACTGCCAACTTCAGTGTAGCTTTTCCAAAAATACACGTGACATGACCTGCACATTGACTCGTTACCTCTCAAAATCTGACAAAAATCTTTTAAACAGACCTCTATCGATCTGAAATGAAGACAGATTCAGCCACTGTATGGCCTATTTCTTGCTTAAAATGTTTTCAGAAACATGCTTCAGTGAACTATTTTGTAAAATATGAGATCGTATTCAGAACAAGACACCATTAGAGTCTGATTATATGTATATATATATATATATATGATCAAAATGATTCAACCCCCGTTGCAATCAGGTTTATTGTAAAAATGTAAGGACTTACAGCTGGTTGCAATGAAAAAATCAAACGAGAGCAAATGAAATAGCTCAACACAATGAATGCATCAAGTGGTTTACCAAAATCAAACTCAAAATGCAACTCAAAATGACTTCACCAATCTCAAAATTATTCAACACCTGAATATAATCCCTCACAACAGCAGAAATAAACAAAACAGGTGTTGTTTCAAGCACACCTGATGCAACTAATCAAGGGCTTCATTAGTTGCACCAAGTGTGCTTGAGCTGGAACACATGAAATACCTGAACTGGTTAGGGGTTTTTTCAGTGTCACGTTGGACTGTGTGTGAGAAACAAAGTCAGAAGAATGTTCCACAACATTAAGAGAAGTTAATCATCCTTCACATAAAAGGAACCGGGTACAAAAAGATAGCGAAGGCACAGTATTTTCCCAGAGACACTGTTGGAAGCATAGTTCACAAGTGCAAGTGAACGGAACGGCAATTACACTACCTGGACAGGTAAGAAATAAGAAGCTATCAATGTCTGCAACCAGATTTCTGAGACAGCAGGTTGTGAAAAACCCATGAGTGAGCACAGTAAAGTGTGTACTAAATGCAGGTTTTGATGCCAGATCTCCAAGACATACACCTCTACTGACCCAAAAGCAAAAGAAATGTTGGATCCAATATGTTCAAAATCATATAAAGAAACAACAAAGACTTTGGGATTGTGTTCTGTAGAGCGATGAAACAAAACTGGAACTTTCCAGTACAATGGATGTCTGAAGGAAGTAGAATGAAGCATATGCTGAAAAGAACACCCTGCCCTCAGTCAAGCATGGTGGTAGCTCTGTGATGCTCTGGAGCTGCTTTGCATCCTCTGGGACAGGAAAACTGTAGCATGTGGAAGGGTAGATGGATTCATTGAAGTATCAGGAAGCAGTGTTGTAGTCAAGACCACCTAACCCGAGACCAAGACAAGACAAAGACCAGAGTGTATCGAGACCAAGACAAGACCAAGACTTTTAGGGGCCAAGACCAAGCCGAGACCAAGACCGAGGGAGGGCGAGACCGAGTCAAGACCAAGACCAGCGCCCCACACTACATGAACCAATAAAATGTGAAGCATGATCAAAAGAGCTTCTCAAATTGATCTGAAAGATCCACATTCCCATAAAAACACTGATATTAAACACTGAAAGCTGAAATAAACTTAACCATCTTTATTCAATACTCCTGGGTGACTTCCATCATTTAGTACAGAATGTAAAACAATTATTCATTGTTTATCACTAAAGTCTTCAATATTCTCTGCCTTTTATAAAGAATACATAAAGGTATGTTGTTTTTAAACCAACAACAATCATTTTTTTCAAAACCACATAGCTAAATGTGTAAAAAAATGCCAAACATTCACATACAAAATGCAGAAAAGCTGTGTATTGTAATGAATACAGTAATTCTATGTGAAATGTTGATGTTTAGGAACAACTATTGTAAGAGTCTTTTAGAGCTTTTATGTGTAATCAAAGCAACAAAAGATATCTAATACAAAGAGGTCAGAAAGTTGGTGGCCTAACTGCATGTGATTTATAAAAGTACAAAATTGATTTAATTTGGAGCAGTTTCATCAAAAAGTAAACACAATATAAATCAATGGTATTTTGGCCATCACATTTTTCAAATAGGTAAACAAGGAAGTTAAATGTTTGATATGGTATGAGCCATGGCGAGTGTGTGCTGGTAAAAAGTAATATATTTGATCTGCAACTGTAAATTGGAACTTAAAAAGTAGCTCTCTGAAAGTAACGTGCCATACAATAACCTATTTAATTTAAACATTTCTCATATAAGTTGAGGCGCATTACTCAGTATCTAATCTCTGCTCATACCTATAGGTTAGCTCTCTAACCCAAACGAGAGAGCATCTCCTCGGCGCGTAGCTTTAATGTCGGGAGCTGTATGCAGCCGACATTAGCTAAGGTCGATGTAACTTAACATTAGCTACACATGCGCAGCAGTTTGTCCTCATTACTCATTGATCAAATAAGACTATGGTGGGACAAAAATTCACTTTGGAGCAGGAGCATCGATAAGAGGACTCGTTAACGTCGAGGGCATACAATATCGATGGTTCATAAAACTTAGAACCCAGAGCCATACAAAGATGGATTTATATATGCCTCTGTTAGAACCGGTTCTCGAGTGGAACCCGTTTTCAATCCCCATCCGAGGCAGGTTGCTAACGTTAGCTAGCCAGCTTTGCTAAACAACACTCGTACACATAGCTTACCTTTCTTTGTGCTTCCTTTCTAAGTGACGATAAAAGTTTGAAGTAGTCCCCACCATCTCTGAAATCTAAGCACTGCAGTATTAACAAGAAGCTGTATGCTTTCTTCTGGATGTTGTTTTACAAATATATTCTTTATGATTTTTGTAGCCGAATTGTATTACTGAAGATTTTGCAGACATCTTCTCCCGCTCCCAGACAAATACAGCTCACTTTCTTGGGAGTGCGAGTGAAAGGGGGTGGGGATGGGTGACAGCGGTAACAAAAATACTTAATTAGCAATTACCAGTCATGTTATTGCTTGAATTGTAATCAGTACATTTTACATCCAATAAAAGCAAAGATGTTAACAAAAAATAGACAATATACTGGCAATTTAGTGATATTTCCACAGTTATGGTCTTGACTGCTCTTGAAAAAAAGTCCAGAGTCGTCAATGTCCGAAACCGAGACAAGACCGTGTACAAATGCATTAAAAAGTGGTCTCGAGACCGGTCTCGAGACCAAGACCGGTCTCGAGTACTATAACACTGTCAGGAAGTTCTACGAGAAAACATCATGCTGTCTGTGAGGAAGCTGAAGCTTGGGCGTCATTGAACCTTCCAACAGGACAATGATCCCAAGCATACTTCCAATTCCACCAAGGCTTGGTTGCAGAAGTCCTGGAAGATACAACAGTGACCATCACACTCACCGGACCTGAAACCCATATAATGTCTCTGGTGGTATTTGAAGAAGGTGGTTGTAGCATGCAAACCCAAGAATATTACCTAACTGGAGGCAATTGCTCATAACGAATGGACTAAGATTCCTCAGGATCGCTGCTAGAGGCTGTTGTCTCTGGTTAGGTATCTAGTTTGCAGCAGGTCATAACAGCAAAATGGTGCTAAAGATGCTTGCCATTAAAGGATTGAATAATTTTTTTGACTGGAGAAGTCATTATCAGTTGAATTTGTGAAAACCCCTTGAAGCATCCGTTGTGTTGAGCTATTGACCTATGGCTAAACCACGCCCCAAACGCGATGAGCCAATCACAGTGTGCATAGCTAACTCAATACACTCAGACATTCTCTGCTTCCACGTGAAATGCATTGCAGTTAGTCCGTTTTCATTCGTTTTTATATGTATTTGCGTTACATTTTAAGTTTAAAATGGTCAAACGGTGTACATGCGGTGTACATGGGGTACATGCAACACCGATACTAGGTATCCCAAGAGGCTGGGCGAAGGTGTCTATTTTTTACCCTTTGCATGAACAATGCTGATCCTCTATCTTGTTCTCTGAGATGGTGATGGCAACGAAATACAGTTTATCACGTTTATTTACACTGTGACCTGTAAATGTTTGCCTGGAGCTGAAGGTTTTTATCGACCTTCTCAACAATAAAATCATTAATATAACCCTCCAATGCATGGTTAAGGCCCTTTTGATGACTTCGAGATCATATATAATCTTTCTGTCTCCATAGCGCATGTCACCAAATGTTGATTGTTTGTCTGAGTGAGTGGAGGGGGCATGGCATAGCCATAGGTCAATTGCAATTGCTTTTGTTTGATTTGTTAATTCCAAACAGCTGAAAGTCAGTACATTTTTACGATAAACCTGACATGCAATAGGGGTTGAATCATTTTGATTACAATTATATATATGTATTTAATTTAATTTCTTAATTAAAATTAGTTTTGAAGGGAGGCCAGTCGGGGAGACAGCAGTTGTATCAGCGTGGCTGTGGCCCACCCTGGCCACCCCTTGGGGGCACCAATGTGCATAACCTAGTTTAAAGCTTTCTACCCTTTTAGGTACATACTTGTACCTTTACCTTTGAGAGTCGCATGTGACAATTGTGTTTTAACTTTGACAGTTTACTGCTCTTTATAGTATTTCTTTCATATTAAATTTTGTTATTTTTTAAATTAAAGCATGCTATAATAGGTCAGGTCAACTTACACTGAACAGAAATGTTTAAAAGGGGTGGAACAGGACAGTAAATGCAGTATGTAGCTCCTGTTGCAGTCTACAAAAATAGGTTAGTAAAATGGGTAGTAAGATTTGGCAGTTTTGTGATGAAATTTTAAATTCTAGACTTCCAGTATGTGACTTGAATTTTGAAATATAACATAGTAAAGAAAACCAGAGCTAAATGAGGCATCATGACATTTGAGATATGACCTCGAGAGTATATGTTGAACATTACATGATTACAATCCTTAGATGCTTTTTATTTCATACGGTCACTGAATATACTACTGTAAACACTAGATGTTTGAGATTGTTTTAGATACTGTACATTTTTTAGACAGCTGCCTGTAACAATGTTTGTGATCTATAACAGTGTAATCTGAAAATCTGTCAGCACAAATTGTATTTTGAACCACAATATTTAGATTTTTTTCCTCAGGTTTATTCATCCATTTTGTTTATGTCCAACCACCCCTGTAAGCATCTGGCACTGCCTGGTTTTCTTGTCTGTCACACCTGAGTGCCTCTGTATTCAGCAGGCAGTGGCCAAACTTCAGGTTCCTTGTGTGTCTGTGTGTATATGTGCCCATATGTACAGCCAATGCTTGAATACTTTTGTTTTGTGAGACTGAATGTGCTGCAATCAATTTATATTTTATTGCTTGGTAACAGTTGGTGTATGCTAAAAGTGAAGTTTTGGTAGTTTTTATTTTACCATTATTTAGCCAAGCAAGATAAATAAGAACCAACTCTGTTTTGCAACAAAGACCTGGGGGCAATTAGTTACAGCTGCTCAGGAACAGAACAACAAAGCATTCGGCTTGAAAATACAGTGTTATAAAGAATACAAATTAACAATAATTTACAGAGATTACCATTCAAGTGTGTGTGGTCATTGGATTAATCTACTTATCCAGTGCCATCCAGATTGATATGCCTATTTGGTAAAGATGAGCAAAACATATTAAAATGTCATTGTTGCTAATTAGCTTGATCTTACTCTCAAAATAAGATTTTTTTGTTAAAGTAAAACCACATAATTAATAAATAAATGCGTAGATATTGTATACAAAAACATGTAAACTATTTTGCACAATTTCTGCCCCCGCCCTTTTTAAATATAAGAGCATTGAGTAATCTCCTATAATGTTTGATGAGTTGGAAGAATTCACCCGTGCACTCTCAAGAGTGTCTCAAGAGTGTCTCAAGAGTGTCTCAAGAGTGTCTCAAGAGTGTCTCAAGAGTGTCTCAAGAGTGTCTCATGAGTGTCTCATGAGTGTCTCAAGAGTGTCTCATGAGTGTCTCCAGAGTGTCTCCAGAGTGTCTCCAGAGTGTCTTCAGAGTGTCTCCAGAGTGTCTCAAGAGTGTCTCAAGAGTGTCTCATGAGTGTCTCAAGAGTGTCTCATGAGTGTCTCAAGAGTGTCTCATGAGTGTCTCAAGAGTGTCTCAAGAGTGTCTCAAGAGTGTCTCAAGAGTGTCTCATGAGTGTCTCAAGAGTGTCTCATGAGTGTCTCATGAGTGTCTCATGAGTGTCTCAAGAGTGTCTCAAGAGTGTCTCAAGAGTGTCTCAAGAGTGTCTCAAGAGTGTCTCAAGAGTGTCTCATGAGTGTCTCATGAGTGTCTCATGAGTGTCTCATGAGTGTCTCATGAGTGTCTCATGAGTGTCTCATGAGTGTCTCCAGAGTGTCTCCAGTGTGTCTCCAGTGTGTCTCCAGTGTGTCTCCAGTGTGTCTCCAGTGTGTCTCCAGTGTGTCTCCAGAATGTCCTTATGCTTTCTGTACACCTAAAGACTTTGAAAAGATTTAGAAAAGACTTTATAGGATTAAAAGAAAATGTGCAATATGCACCAAAATGAAATTAGACAGGTGAGCTCATTAAGCCTTGAACTTCATAGACAGGTGCATCCAATCATGAGAAAAGGTATTTAAGGTGGCCAATTGCAAGTTTTTGTTCTCTTTGACTGTGCTCTGAAAAGTGGCAACATGGGGGCCTTAAAACAACTCTCAAATGACCTGAAAACAAAGATTGTTCAACATTATGGTTTAGGGGAAGGCTACAAAAACTACTGCAGAGATTTAAGCTGTCAGTGTCCACTGTGAGGAACATAGTGAGAAAATGGAAGACCACAGGCACAGTTCTTGTAAAATATCAGAGAGGCATAGGTGAAGGATAGTGAGAACGGTCAAAAAACACTCATGAAATATAACTTTGTGGAGTCAAACTAGTGGTTCATAGTAGTAGAAACTTAAGACACCAACACCTGACATACACTTACAGATAATTAATGACCGACAACAGACACCAAACAACTAGGAACATGTGCTACTAATGAATTGGAGTCCAGTTTGTGTACTTGACAGAAACTGAATGTGATGATGTCATGATGGAGTCTGGGTACAACTAAAATCCAGTCAGAAGGGCTGAGCCTGATATGGCCATCAGTGGGTGACCATGACAAATATTTTGTCCTTTATAAAAAGTTTTGACAATTGATCACATAGTTATGACCATTTTAAAGTTGAAAGTCACCTAGGTAATGTTAGCGACAGTTCTCAGAGATTGAGCGGAAGGTGAACAGCCTAAATGGCATTTAGCAGTGCACCTGTTCCATTTGTAATAACTTTTGGCTATGAAGAATTAAATAATGAAGGAGGCAGAAATGTAACTACCACAACATCAAACTTCTTGCGCCACTTGAAGGGACACAGAGAGAGGTTAGTCAGACTTAGTCAGCAGGTAAAACAACATTACATTATCCAGCTAACGTAGCAAATTAGGTAGTAGATGAAGGTTGTGTTAGCTAACTAGCCAAATGACTCCAGCTGAAACATAATAGGCAGGTACCTTTGGGATTCTCACTGAATATAAAAACCACAGGGAGAATGCACATTGTTTTCAGAACATAAAGAGCTGTTTGGTCATGGATAACCTAACACTTGAGACTTGAGTTGGACTTGCATGCAGTGACTTGAGAGTTGACTTAGACTTAAATGGACTTACCTCAGACCTGACTTGGACTTGCATGAAGTGACTTAAAGACATCACTGCCAGCAATCTACACCTGTTGTTCCCCAGGAGTATGACGGAACTGCATCCTGTTTCCAAGGATTTCATCTTCAGCTTGTATGGCATTGGGGCGAGAGAAGGTTTCAGCACTCATCTCATGCCTATCAAGTAGGGCGCTGGAGTGGGCCAACCTTGTGTGGAAGGAGAACAATCCGATGGTGTAGGATTATAAAGAGTTCCCTACCACTTCCGGCCCAGGAATATGCCTTGGAGTTCCGGACTCTAGCTGCTGGTTCTGGGTGGAACGAGGGGGCCTTGATTATTGGTGCGGTTTGAACCAGGATGTCCGGCACAAATTAGCATGTCATGACAGCACCCTGGGGTTTAACCAGTTGGTGGACATGTCAATTTGCCTGAAGAACCTCCTGTTAGCGTGCAGCCATACCAGTCAAGGTCCACTCATCCCAGTCAAGCCACTGGCCACACCCGTGCCGATCGAGTAAGGGGCAATGGGTCTACAGGGCATGGAGAGGGAGCCCAGTGTGCACCAGGAACACTGTCAGTTCTGTGGCAAGAAGGGGCATTACACCGCTTATTGCCATTTGCGCCTTTCTGGCCAGGGAGACGGCAGGTCAGATGCTCACGTGCCATCTCAGGTAATTACTCCTGTTGTTTTCGCACTGTCCTGACATGTCCTGTTCCCTTTTAGCTTCCCTGAATTTCCCTCATCCATGCCCTTATGGGCGCTAATTGATTCCGGTTCAGCCGGTAATTTTATGGATAGCAATTTGGCCACTACTTTGCATATACTCTTACACACTCTCCCATATCCCCTGCCAGTCCGGGCACTTGACAGTCAAATTTTAGATTTCTAAGTTACCACCCTATCGACCCTGAGATTGTGCTGTTGACCTCCTACCAGGAGCAGTACTACTGAGGAGTAATGTTTATTTCTTGTTGTGCGTGAACTGAGGCTATGGAAACATATGTCATGTAAGACCATGCGGTCGCGGTGTGGTGGTGTACATTAATAACATCTTAGTGTACATGGCCACACATGAACAACATGTCACCCTGGATCGTAAAGTGCTGCAAAGGCTGTTGGACCATGACCTTTAAAGCTAAGCACTGTCCTTTTCTCCAGCATTCTGTCTCCTTCCTGGACTGACCACTGCAAACTGGAGTACATCTGGGTGGCGAGGAGGCTGAGCCCTCGTCAGGTTAGGTGGACACTGTCTCTTACCAGGTTTGCCTTTACTATTTCTTATGTTCCAGTCAGCGAGAATGTACAGGCAGATGCCCTGTCCCGCCTCCATGAAATGGAGGAGAGGCCAGTAGATGACAGTCCTATTTTGCTGGAGTCCTATATTGTGGCAGCTGTGGTGTGGGAACTGGATGCATAGATCCAGCAGGCATTATGCAGGAACCATGCTTCCACCAACTCTCCTGCTGGTCTCCAGTACGTTCTGGCCACAGTGTGGGACCGGATCATTTACTGGGCCAACATCTCTCTTCCCTCGGGCCATCCAAGGATAGGCTGGCTGTGGGCCGTCAGAAGATCAAGGCTTCTTTGTAGGCCTAAGTGAAGTCACTCATAGACTTGTGTGTGTATTGCACTTAAACCTTTGTGCAATCTACCTTGCATGTGATTCCTGTATTACATCGTCACATTTGGCAGCAATGTTTGGCAGAAATGTTTCTTGTAGTTGCGGTTCAGACTTGCAACACGGTGAGGAGGAATTTTAGACCATTCCTCTTTAAAAAACTTTTTTATTTCTGTTAAATTCTTGTAATGTCTGGTATAAATCACTCAAAGCATCTCAGGTCAGGCCACAGCATATCAATCGAGTTCACTTAAGGACTCTGACTGGGCCACTCCAAAAGGCGGATTTTCTTCTGTTCAAGGCATTCTGTTTTGATTTACTTCTGAAAATGCCTAATTGTTCTGTTGCATTGGCCAACTTCTGTTAAGTTTCAAATGTTCAAGTTCAAGTCTATTTGTCCAGGTAAAGAAGTTATGTTGATGGTGTAGGAGATGGTGTAGGACAGTGGTATTCAACTCTAACCCTACGGGGTCCGGAGCCTGCTGGTTTTCTGTTCTACCTCAACATTAATTGGACTCACCTGGTGTCCCAGCTCTAAATAAGTCTCAGATTAGAGGGTTGCAATGAAAAAATGGAGTGGATCTGGCTTCGAGGTCCAGAGTTGAATACCCCTGGTGTAGGAGATGTTCCATAACACAAGTGAAAATATTTTTTGTATGGGGTCAGAGCTATTGACCATTATTGCTAAAATGTATGCAATAAAAAAGGATTTAAAAGAAGCCAAATCAAAAACTCTTAAAACTAATTGATGTTGATGATGTAGGAGATGTCCCTTAACACAACTGAAAAGATTGTTTTGAAAAAGGTTCTATGGGGTCAGAGCTATTGACCATTATTGCTATATTTTAGGCATTAATACTGATCTTTAAAAAGCCAAATCAGTGAAAAAACAAAAATGTTATAAAAAGAAGGCTCTAGAGCATCAAACGTGATTATCTTGTGTACCGTACCGACTGGTAGATTGTCTATGTGTGTTCATCAAAGCCGGAGATATCGCGCCTCAAAGTTTTTACACTGTCTTTTTTTACAAAAAATATTACAGGTAGGAAGTAGGTTTGAAAATTACAAAATAACAACTCTGCAATGATGTAGGACATCATCCTGCACAAAACCAACAATTGTTGGAAGGGATAAATAGCTGGGTTTTAGAAAACGTATAGGAAAATAATTAGAAATAGGTATATTTACTTGTTTGTATGTCCCCTAAACATTGTCACACTGGTTCAGGAGCCCCGGGTGCTTGCCAATATTGATTTGGAAGCCTTATTCATCATGGATTACATGCATTTACACATAATAAACCAAAAAATAAATGTATATTCTTGTATTTATTTTTGTATAAAATGACATTACAGGAAAATCGTTTGGATTTCAATTATCAATGTCGTAGTCAAGGGGCTTCTGAATCTAGAGCATAGCGCCCTGTACTCCACTGCTGGTTTGCTTTTAAAAGCTAAGCAGTGTCGGGCCCAGGTAGACCCTGGATTGGAGACCAATGCTGATGGAAGTGGTGTTGGAGGGCCAGTAGGGGGCACTCTTCCCTCTTGTCTAAAGATCATTTCCAATGCCCCAGGGTAGTGATGGGTCTTCTGCCTGCGTAGGGTGCCATCTTTAGACTGGGATGTTAAACAGGTGTCCTGACTTTCTGTGGTCATTAAAAATCCCATGGCACTTATCGTAAGAGTAGGGGTGTTAACCCCAGGGTCACGGCCAAATTCCCAACCAGGCCTCACTTCAATCATGGCCACCTAATAATCCCCCTCCTTCCTTATTGGCATATACTGTATAACTACTCATCTCTCCACCTAATAACTGATGTGTGGTGAGCGTTCTGGTGCAAAATGGCTGCCGTGCATCACCCAAGTGGGTGCTACACATGGGTGGTGGATGAGGTGGGCTTTCCCCCTCACAGTGTATAACGCTTTGGATTCCTTGAAAAGCACTATATAAATTGAAATTATTATTATTATCAGAGCTATAAAGCACTTAACTGTAGGCCAATGTATGATGTTTCCAGAGGCCAAAAGATCAACCTTGTGCCAGGTGGTCTGAAACCCCCTTAGAACTTGAAGGGTTAAGAACAATGGTTATGCGAATATGCAGATTGTTTTATAACAGCAAAACTATAGCTCGGCCTTTGTTTAGAATTCACTAACCTTACTAAGGATTTATACACTTTGAGGTGCATTGAACTTGTGGCTTTTATTTTGAAGGTTTTCTCCTTATACTGGACCTATGACATCACTCTTAGTGTTGCTAGCAGAATGCCACTGAAGGCCTAAATTTCACTGCATGGCATGCCACTGATTTGTAATGTAATGAGAATTATTATTTTTTCTTTATTAATTGCTCATTATATAACAGATTCTAGTCAGTAGCTAGCTACCAACCTCTTTCCTTTCTGCTCACATGTGCACGCAGTACACTATCATTTATGCAAGATATATCTTTTCAAATTGCACAAAGACTTTTTAATCGTGGTCACTGTATAAAGGTGGTAGATGGTCGACAAGCTCAACCCAACTTGGCACCCCATCCCTGCATAAAATATCCAGCTTGACCAGCTTACCTGAGCTGGCGACCACGCGAGTGCTACTGGCGCGGTACTGGAGGAATACTGAGAGAGAGCCTTCTGGCCTGTTCAAATATCATTCCTGGCTCCAGTCAAAATGGGTCTGCTCCAATCCTTGCTCTGCTCAACGTATGTACTCTGATCGAGAAGGTTTCAGTAGATGAATACACTAATTTGATCTCAGGGAACATCAGGACCTTTGCTAATGCATCGGAACGGTGAATATGATTCAGCAGGATCATGGCCTTGGAGGGGCTCACTACAGTTTGCTTGAGCCTCTGCCCCCCAAAAAGGCCTGTGCACGGCCCTCCTAAAAAGTAAATAAATACATACCTCTTGAATTCTCTGTCAGAATGCCTGTGTGATGGTAGCATCGGACAATGCCACAGGAAATTCAAATGTAATGGAAATGATTATGCAAATTAATGCAAGTTTACAGACATACAGACAACCAATGGCAAAAAGTCTTATGGAGCAATTGTTCAAATTTGTTCATATTTGGTTCACAAAAACAAGAGTAGAGTTAGGAAGAATGTAAATGTCTGTCTGCAGCCTTGAAGTTTTGCTGAGATCTGATCAAAATAGTAGGATTCATAACTGGTGAGAAGTATGAACAAATATTCAACGATCATGCTGTAACTTTTGGAAAAACACTAACTGGCAAAACGTTATCTTTCAGGAGAATAATTATTACATAATGACCCATAAATCTATGCAAACATTATTAAGACCTATTTGGTCAGGAAGCTTGGAAGAACTTTCCACCGGAATAAACTTTCAAATTCTAACAAGACAAATTGTACCTTTGGAAGCCACACAATTACTGACTTGTTTAAAGAAAAACAGTTTTTGTTACCTTTTATTATTTTAATGTTCCTTTATGTTGGCGTCAATTTTAATGTTTTTTTTCCAACAAATAAACACCTTTACCAATAAATGGCTTTCATTTTAATAGTGGCCTGACACTTTTGCACAGATGGAAGATGAATAACATCTCTGATGTAACCTCAAAATATTCTTTCAATGCTAATGAGATGGGAACATTATCATGTCTAATTGTGATATGATTGTCATAATTGCACAAACAGCACGCCTTGCTGATGAAGTGTGTGCATTAGTACATCAGTCTTTATGCACCGTAATGTCCTCAGAGAGCTGTCATATGAGGTCTTTGGGGTGGTGGGGACTTCAAACTGCTCCTTTTCTGGCTATCAAGTGTCTCATATTCCCACAACAGTAATACTACAGTATAGTATGTTAAATAATCTGGGGATATTGAATAAAGTGTAATTCACAAGTGAGTTATACGTGCTGTATTCTACTGCATATTACAGGCTAAGTGTGATCATTTTCTGTGGCATGTAAAATTAGGATATGATGTACAGTGTCACGTCCAGCCCTGTGAGGCTGTCTATGTTCCCTTTTGTTTTCTGTTAGGTCTCCTGTGATTATGTCTTACGTTCTCAGTGTTTTTCAGTATATGCATACAGTGGTTTATTTATGGTTCTTTTGAGTTGCTCCCTCATGTCTCATGGTCTTTGGCCCTCTTGGTGTTCCTTTTGTGTCTTACAGGTGTTCGGGTGGTCTGATGTCATCAGTGTGGGACGGTGTGTACATGTTGATTGGCACGGGTGTACCCTATTGTATCTGATTAGCTTTAGTATTTAGCCCTAATGTTTCTGTCATTCCCTTGTTGGTCGATGTTCCTGTTACGTGTCCATATAGATGTTTTTCTCGGTTTTGCCCCACGTGGCAGTCGTTGCTTTAAAAGCTGTTTTGGATTATTGCAACCTTCGCACCTGTCTCTCTCTCCTCTATGCAACGGAACCGTGACATACAGTACAGTTGATGTCAGAAGTTGACATACTGTAGACCAGTGTTTCTCACACTTTTTTTCAATATTGTACCCCCTTTGAATTGTCCTTTTAAGCCAATTACCCTCTGACCAGCGCAAAACTTTTTTGGTAGAAAAAAGTCTAAAAGTTTATATAAAGAGGTACAGCATCGGCAGTGTGATAAATTCACTAAAAAACAACCTTTTTTTAAACAAAAACATTTAAATGCTACATTTTAGATATTTAGAATCCATCACTTAATTCATTCATTATTATAGTGAAATTAAGCATGACATATATTTTAATTAGCATTTTTGCAAACATTTCATGTACCCCCTGCAGTACTCCAAAGTACCCCTAGGAGTACACTTACCCCCATTTGAGAAACTGCTGTTGACCTTAGCCAAAGACATTGCAACTCAGGTGTTCACTATTCCTGACATTCAATCCTAGTAAATAGTCCCTGTCATATGTAAGTTAAAATCACCACTTTTTAAGAATACAAAATGTCAGAATAATAGAAGAGAGAATGATTTATGTCAGTTTTTATTTTTTCATCACATTCCCAGTGGGTCACAAGTTTACATACACTCAAACAGTATTTGGTAGCATTGCCATTAAATTGTTTAACTTGGGTCAGACTTTATGGGTAGCCTTCCGCAAGCTTCTCACAATAAGGTCTATTCCTCCTGAGAAAACTGGAGAGTTTGTAGGCCTCCTTGCTCGCACACTTTTTAAGTTATGTCCACAAATGTTCTATAGGCATGAGGTCAGGGCTTTGTTATGGCCACTTCAATACATTGACTTATGTTGTACTTAAGCCATGTTGCAACAAGTATGAATAAAGGTTAAATAAAGGTTAAATAAATAAAATAAAAGTATGTTGGGGGTCATTGTCAGTTTGGAAGACCCATTTACGAACAAGCTGTAACTACCTGACTAACGCATTGAGATTGCTTCAATATATCCACATAATTTTCCTTCCTCATTTTGCCATCTATTTTCTGAAGTGCAACAGTCCCTCCTGCAGCAAACCACCCCCACAACATGATGCTGCCACCCCCATGCTTCATGGTTGGGATGGTGTTCTTCAGCTTGCAACCCTCCCTCCTTTTTCCTCCAAACATGACAATGGCCAAACAGTTACATTTTTGTTTCATCAGACCAGTTACAAACTGTAGTCTGGGTTTTATTTGCCAGTTTTGGAGCAGTGGCTACTCCCCCCCCCCCCCCCCGATGGCGTAACAGGCTGAGTTCAAAATGTATTTACAATGATTATTTAATGCATTGGAATGAGCGCAATTATTTTGAAAAAGAATTGTGTTTGTTTTGCTAGCATTATATAGTGTTGCTGAAACAACGGTAATCAAAAAGTACATGTCTGGGGAAAAGAGGACGTATGGTCACCCTAATTATTTTCTTTATGCTTTGGCCTTGAAATATATTTGTTTGTAAGTACAACTACAGCATTTAGTGAAGATAATATTAGAACATTGTGACAAACTGAATTATTACAGTAGCTACTCAGCTTAAATGACTACATCCCAACAGATGTCTTAAGCTGAATTCACACCAGACATGGCAAAAAATCCCCGTACGGCATCGTAATGCAGACACACGTGTACACTGCAATCAACATCGTAATCAATCTTCAGCATCTATGAAATGGTAGGAAACATTGCAATCAACTGTCCACCTCCAGCAAGGCGACTGACAGGAGCTGTTTTCAGTTTAGTATTCATTGACAATATGCATTCGTGCGCCGTAGAGGATGGTCGCATGGACGATGGCTCTGCTCACTCTATGCAGGTTTTGGCTTATTACTGTTTTTTTAGTTTTTATTTCTGCACGTCCTGCACTGTCGCTCATACAGTATGATCGACTAGCACTTTTGGATATACGTAATTTACTGGATACAGACTTTTTTTCCACTTACCGGAGTAATTGCTGCAACTGGAATATCCTGCCGTCGTCGAGTTGTTTACTCACACGCAGGCGACGCAGGAAGAAGAAACGGGGAAAGCGAGCGGGGGCTCTATGCAGATCACGAACGAGATACAGCAATCGACCGTTACCGAGCATTTTACTTGCAAATGTTCAATCCCTTGACAATAAAATGGACGAACTTCATGCTCGGATTATCTTCCAGCGAGACATTGCCAACTGCTGCGTGCTAGCTTTTACTGAAACGTGGCTGGATTCCACCATCCCAGACACCGCTATTACGCCAGCTGGGTTCTCCATCTTTCGGCAGGACAGAACCTCG
>JACXGM010012368.1:0-14359 GCA_016801145.1 Umbra pygmaea | reverse complement strand
TTACCAACTCTCCTGACCTGAACCCCATAGAGAATCTGTGGGATATTGTGAAGAGGAAGTTGAGAGACGCAAGACCCAACACTCTGGATGAGCTGAAGGCCGCTATCGAAGCATCCTGGGCCTCCATTACACCTCAGCAGTGCCACAGGCTGATTGCCTCCATGCCACGCCGCATTGAAGCAGTCATTTCTGCAAAAGGATTCCCGACCAAGTATTGAGTGCATAACTGAACATAATCATTTGAAGGTTGACTTTTTTTTGTATTACAAACACTTCTTTTATTGGTCAGATGAAATATGCTAATTCTTTGAGATAGGAATTTGGGGTTTTCATGAGCTGTATGCCAAAATCATCAGTATTAAAACAATAAATGACTTGAAATATTTCAGTTGGTGTGCAATGAATCTAAAATATATGAATGTTCAATTTTTATCATTACATTATGGAAAATAATGAACTTTATCACAATATGCTAATTTTTTTAGAATGACCTGTATATATTTTATAGACTATTCTTCATTGTCCTGTAAGACAAATAATTTCACTTTTGGACAGCAAAGATTGATTTAATGCTCCAATTCTCAGTCAGGAGGAAACGGCAACGGGAACAAAAGCATATTGCTGTCCTAAGAGAGATGCAGGAGTCAGATGTGGAGCACCAGGCAATGAACCGGACTCAGCGTGACCGGCATCTTGAGATGGCCTTCCAGGATGCTGCACACGCAAGGGAGCTGGAAGCAGCCTTGAGAAGAGAGGAAGCAGCCTTGAGAAGAGAGGAAGCAGCCTTGAGAAGGGAGGAGAATGTTACAACTGCAGCCTTCAACACCGCATTCCTGGGAACTCTGAGCCGCGCTGACAACACCCAACCTCCCCTGGATTAAGGCCTTTGGCCAATATATATTTTTACTTTTATTACTTACTTTGTATTGCTGTTTTGCACAGTTTTTGGCTAAATTAAACCTTTCTACCTTATTACAACTGTATTTGACCATGATTTACCAATTCTGGGTTTATTTTTTATTGATTAATGATTAGGGTAGGTGTACATATTAGGATTGTACATAAAATGTTTGTTTTATTATGTGTCCAATCCATCTAACTGTTACATTGTCTCGTATTAAAAGGGAAAATCAGAAAGGTAGACTTAAGTGAAAGATGTGCAAGCAGTTTTTGGTAGGTCTTTTTGGGTTAAGGACCCATCCATGCCTACTGTTCAATTGAGAGATTGTTTTCATACAAGCATACATCACCACACGCTACAACCTATACGGTAGCTAAATACCTTGGTGTACTGCAACCACAATAGATTCCAAGCAAAACTCCCATGTTATGATACTGTATGTCATACTTTAGTATAAAACTGATATTGGTATATGTAAATAATAAATTCAAGAAACTAAGCATACAATTAAGGTGGGCTTAAAGGGTACAGAAGCATAAAAATCACCTTTCCTGAGGACAACCTAATTGAAAACGAACAATTATTTCCCATTATCAATATAAACTTTGCATGGTGATGTAAGCTACAGTGTACATCTACCCTGAGACAATTTGGTTTTAAAATATCCTATCAATAGTGATGCCATTAAGCCATGTCCAGACTTTTCACATTTGGTGAAATATCTTTATCTCACATTACAAAGTGATGTAAGTATTCATACATCTTAAAATGCAAGGTTAATCATTCATTATATCTTTATTTTTGTTTGTGGAAATAGGGCAGTATTTGTTGTTACAAAATATTTGTCATGAAGACAGACAAGATTACTGAGGTCTATTCAAGTAGCGCATTAGTGCCTCTCGTACATCCCTGCCCTCCTCCTCTACACCTACACCCTGTGCCAGTGGCACCAGATTATGCTCTGCTGATACAGCTGCATCCCACTCATTGTCATAGGCCTCCCCATGACTCTCACAAAGGTTATGCAGAGCACAGCAAGTCATCACCATTGATTTGACCAGTTCCACATCACAGTCATTTCTCTTCAAGAGGCAACGCCACCTTCCCTTCAGTCTACCAAAGGCATTTTCCACCACTACCCGCTCTCTGGAGATTTTCCTGTTGTACATCTGCTGTTCTGCTGTTAGCCGTCCAGTGTCTGAAAATGGTTTTATGAGCCAGTTCTGTAAGGGATAGGCAGAGTCTCCTAGGATATAGTAGCCAACGTTCACCCCATCAATATTTTTGGTGTATGCTGGGAAATGGTTGCCACGGCTGGCCAACTCCCACAATGTGGACAGTCTCAAGACCCGAGCGTCATGCAAGCTCCCAGGCAGTCCAGGAAATACATTCCAGAAATGTCCCTTTCCATCTACAACACCTTGAAGGATGATGGAGTGCCAGCCTTCACGGTTGAAGTAGTCACAGTGGTACAGTTGTGGTGCCATGATGGGTATGTGTGAACCATCAATAACACCAATACACTGCGAAAGTCCCCACATGTTCTTAGTGTAAACTGCCATTTCTTCAAACTTCTGTGGGTCTGGGAAACAAATTTGTTCTGGTACCAACAGTGTCTCAGCAGCAGCACAGAAATCTTGCACACACCGACACACAGTTGTTACGCTCACTCCAAACAGATGGCCGACACTTCTGTACTCAGACCCGGTTGCAAGTTTCCACAGTGCAATGGCCACCCTCTTCTTTATTGGTACACTCCCGCGGAAGTTTGTGGTGTGCCTTTCCATCATCGGACGAAGTTTGTCACAAAGGTAGATTACTGTTTCTTCTGACATTCTGAAGTTCTGCACCCACTGTGTGTTTGTGATCCCAGAAACAATCACATCCCACCACTCGGTTGATCGATCAAACAGATGGTCTGCAGGGGCAATTAGCCAAGAGCTGAAAGATCTAAAACACACACCAAACTCACTGTTATGGAAAGGCAGTAGGAAATATTAATTACATTTTTTGTGCACTGTGCATGGCTGTAAACACATACCAGGGTTTCAATAACGTAAAATGTAAAATTTCACACAAACTGTGTGTGTGTGTCTTTGTGTAAATGACCATTATAGTAGACTCCCTGTGTTCCGTACAAATTTACCCCTAGTTGCACATTCAAACACGACTGGAATCAAAATGAATCGGACTACAGCTAATGTAGCAGCAAAAAGGAATATTTACAACCTTCGAAAATATATGTACTGTACTGTAATTTACATTGTATTTGTATTGTATTAACATGATATAATTAATAAATGTTTGCCATTTCTGAAAACTGCGTGAAAGAAATGCTTTTGACCCAACTCTACATGTCTCCCCCCTCTTGCTAACCTTTCCTTCCCTTCTGCTATTTTCTGAAGGAACCCATCCGACCTCCGTTACTTGCCTAAACCATTTAAAAAGGAAAACTTGCGTGTATCTCAGCGACAATTTTAGTTGGAAATCGTAAAAATATTTATTCAAAGCGGTATTTTAAACATAATTAATTAAACAGGGTAAACTGTACGGAAAACAATGAGTGTATGCTACGTATAACTTACCCTTGGGCGTCGTCTTTGAACAACCGTAGATCCGTCGTTGTTGAGATTAACTATTTCCCAAACTTTTTTATTCTTTTCAGCAGTATTTTCTTTTGCTGCCTTTAGCTTCTTCCGGAAAACTGCTTGTCTCTTCGCTGTAATAAACAGCCAAATACCCAGTAGCAAAAACACCATCCCTTCGATATCCTCCATTGTTTTCGTGTGTGTCCAACAACAGTAGACTTGGGTGTCGCGTTCAACGTGACGTCAACGCAGTTTCTTGTAGGGTGGTACCATGGGCTGGACAGAGTGATATCTGCAGTGGAAAATGAACTGAGTTGAGGCAAGTAGAGTTGAGTAGAGCTGTTACGTAGCAATGGAAATGCTTTGAATGCAAGTAGAGTAGAGGCAAGGCAAGTAGAGTTGAGCCGGTTCCAGCAATGGAAAAGAGCCAATAGTTCCCTCAATTAACTTTAGCTCTCCAGTGCCGGCAGCACTCATGCAGGCCCAGACTATGAAACTCCCACCACCATGCTTGACTGTAGTCAAGACACACTTGTCTTTGTACTCCTCACCTGGTTGCTGCGACACGCTTGACACCATCTGAACCAAATATGTTTATTTTGGTCTCATCAGACCACAGTTACAGTAATCCATCAGCAAACTGTTTGCAGCCTTTCTTGTGCATCATCATTAGAAGAGGCTTCCTTCTGGGATGACAGCCATGCAGACCAATGTGATGCAGTGTGCGGCATATGGTTTGAGCCCTGACAGGCTGACCCCCCCACCCCTTCAACCTTTGCAGCAATGCTGGAAGCACTTATTCATCCATTTCCAAAAGAAAACCTCTTGATATGATGCTGAGCGACTGTGCTATTTAGACAAGAAAACATATATAAAACATATAGGCCAGTTTGAATATTGAAACACATATTGAACCACAAATTTCTTCTTGTACCCCCTAATGTCAATGGACATACCCCATTTTGGGAATAGCTGGTTTAGTCCAATCAGCACATCTGGGGGATTGGGTGGTTACAATTATTAACAATGACTGAGTGCCAATCAATGCATTTCTGGGTGAGGAGAAATTGGTATCACCTTTCTATATATATCTACGCATTCCCCGGCAACACACAGGCTGGAGTGTGTTAATGCACTTAAAAAACAATTGCCAACATTTTAGTTGTGAAAATGTATTTTTAATTATGTATTTTTAAGGAATAGAATATGGTTGTGAGTCATGTTGTAATTGTCTAACATTAACTTACCCCCCACCACTCCTCCAACTGTTTCCATGTTAATATGCCACATAAAATAACTAGTTCATATTAATCTAATCATTTAGATCGTTCATAACAAGGTCTGAACACTTATGAACATTATCATTTAATTTAAATAAAATGTCACACATTTTGTCCAGTATGCTTTAGTGATTTGTTTGTTTATGCAATTCTCATTTTTTGTTAATACAGACTCTACATCAGACAGTCTACTAGCCATACTGTATTGACACATTGGCTAACGCAGTCATGCCAACGTCATATGCAGAAATTTAAATGCATCCATTAAAATCCACAATGCAGTCATCTGGGAACAAAAAGTTATGAATATAGTTGGATGTCTTGTATGCAGGGGCTGGCCATTAATGTGTTTGAACAACCGATCTGAGAATGATTTGTGCATTTAAAAAGTTGTGAAAGTGGGAAAGAGAGATTTGTGCTACTAGGCTATACAACACGTAGAGGAAAAACATGTCTATGTCTTCACAATGGCACAGGTTTACAAGTCTGGTTTAAATGCTATTGTTAGTTTAAGCTAATATCTGTGTAGTTGGTAGAGAAACACATTTCTTTGAGTTGTTGTTCTGCAGACATTTAAATACATCCATACAAGCCAGGATGCACAGTATTGTCTGGAAATTACAGATTGTGAATATGTGAGTATTCATCCTCATGCAGTGCTCATGATTTATCTGTCAAATTGTAGTTAAGTTAAGGGAAATGGAGACCAGTGCAGAGAGTTGTGATCAGTGTTTTTACTATAACACTGACCAAAATAATTAGGCCTAGGTCATTATTGGCTTTCTAAGCAATGGGGCGATTGTGGTGCCCAAAACACCAAAGTACTCAGATCCTACAAGGCTACTAACACATTCAGTCTATTGAGATGGACCAATCGGCATTAGATGCCAACTGAGCTTACAAATGAGCCACCTCTTCTTACTAATACTAATTCATACATAACACAGTATATGAGAAAATTACTTTTATTCATATATAGGGTTACCGCTGAAGAATGTGTACTCATACATGATGCAGTATCAGGCGGCAGTGTTAAGCTAAAAGCCCTTGCAGAATATTCCAGATACACTTCAGTCCAATACAACAGGTGTTAGCGCCCTTAATGACTCGCAACACCTTCTGGAACACCAAGGGGTTTATATAGTCAACTTCATTACTAAACACCAACCAGTGTGGAGGGAAGAATCAAATGTAATCACCCAGGTCTTGTGTAGTAATAGGAATACCAAGCCACAGTACACATAACCCTGCATATACAGAAGGTGATGCCACAGTCCCATAAATCAATCCTAATACACACATGCATTGCACAAACCAAAATAGTCCAAGTATACATAACTCAAAGAACACAATGCACATACACTCATATGATAGGGTGACCATACAACGTCCTCTTTTCTCCGGACATGTCCTCTATTTACCGTTCTTTCAGCAACACTTTTATGCTAGCAACACGAAGACAGATTTTGTTTTCAAAATAATAGCGCTCATTCCAATGCATTAAGTCATTGTTGAAAATTCATTTTAAAGCTAGTGAATTATAATCAAATCAAATTTTGTTGGCTATACTGCCTCAAGTACCTGCGGGTTTGAGACTATATTTGGATTAAAAACATCCTATTGAACATTTATCCATAGCACATTTTGCCACAAGGAATAGTCTATATGAGACAATATATTCATAAAATGTAATGTTCTGAATATCTTTTACAATTGTTATTAAAAACATTAATCTAGATTCCTATCAGACTATTTTAATAGTTCCTTACACAATACCATTTGATTTGATTATAATTCACTAGATTTAAATTGACTTTACAACGATTATTTCATGCATTGGAATGAGCGCTATTATTTTGAAAAATAAATCTGCGTTCGTGTTGCTAGCATAATATAGTGTTGCTGAAACAACGGTAATCGAAAAGGACATGTCCGGGGAAAAGAGGACCTATGGTCACCCTATTGTATGAACATGTTTAGGCACCCCTGACAGTTTCCATGATTTTCATTTATAAGTAATTTGGTGTTTGGATCAGCAATTTCATCATTTTGATCCTTCAAATAACTGAAGGACACAGTATTATTTCAGTAGTAAAATGAGGTTCATTGGATTAACAGAAAATGTGCAATATGCATCAAAATGAATTTAGACAGTTGCATACATTTGGGCACCCTTGTCATTTTGTTGATTTGAATACCTGTAACTACTTAGCACTGATTAATTGGAACACAAAATTGGTTTGGTGAGCTCATTAAGCCTTGAACTTCATAGACAGATGCAACCAATCATGAGAAAACGTACGTAACTCCTCTGAAGAGCGGCAACATTGTGGCCTGAAAACATCTCTCAAATGACCTGAAAACAAAGATTGTTCAACATTATGGTTTAGGGGAAGGCTACAAAAAGCTAACGCAGAGATTTAAGCTGTCAGTGTCCACTGTGAGGAACATAGTGAAGAAATGGAAGACCACAGGCACAGTTCTTCTTAAGGCAAAAAGTGACAGGCCAAGTAATGCTGTGGGTCGATGTCACCAGTGTCGGTACTGGGAATCTTGTTAAAGTTGAGGGTCGCATGGATTCCACTCAATATCAGCATAAACTTGAGAATAATGTAGAGGAAGCAGTCCCAAAGTTCAAGTTGCGCCAAGGCTGGATATTTCAGCAAGACAACGACCCAAAACACTGCTCAAAATCTACTCTGGAATTTTTGCAGAGGAACAAGTACAATGTTCTGGAATGGCCATCCCAGTCCCCAGACCTGAATATCATTGAAAATCTGTGGGGTGATTTGAAGCGGGCTGTCCATGCTCGGCAACCATCAGACCTAACTGAACTGGAGATGTTAGGAGGAATGGTCCAAAATTCCTTCATCCAGAATCCAGACACTCATTACAGGCTAAAAGAAGCATCTAGTTTCTGCTAATGGAGGCTCAACTAAGAATTGGTGTGATATTTCTGTTGTGGTGCCCAGATTTATGCACCTGTCTAATTTTGTATTGATGCATATTGCACACATAAACCTCATTTCACTACTGAAATATTACTGTGTCCTTCAGTTATTTGATAGAACGAAATTGCTGATCCAAACACCCAATTATTTATAAATGAAAATCATGGAAATTGTCAGGGGTGCTTAACTCTTTGCATACGACTGTATGTCCATCCTGTCATGGACAAATTCAAAGTAGAATACATGTTCATTACATAGTGATTATAAATTGTAGATTTTCAGAAAGATATTTAGTCTATTTCTCAACAATATATTTTAGTTAATGGGAAAATTATTTTGATAATAATGAATTTTCATTTTTAAATAAAATCTAACAACAAAGGTATCTGGTCAAACTTTCAAGTAAGACTTTTTGTGTCTCATTTGTTTACAAAAAAATCACACAAAAGGTTGTGCTAACCTGTGAAATCGTTTGTTCATTTTTATAAATCATGAAGATGACAGGGTGGACAACAACTTTATAGGGTGGACAAAGGCTTTAAAGCACATGTTTCAAATTGGTTCCGTGGAGTGCTAGTGTATGCTGGTTTTTGGTCTTTACTAAACTGCCAGATGAGGGCAGATTCTAACCAATTAGTGACCTAATCAATCAGTCAGGTACAAGGTAAGAGCTCAATCCTCCATACACTAGACTAGACCCTTCATGATTTTACACGTGCTTAAATGGGTAAAACTACAAGAGAACACAGCATTTATTAAATACTTTAACAATATTAAGATTGATTTCATGAATACATTTTCTACTGTACATCTCTGTAATTGCTCTTCCACATTATTCCTAACATATGGCTCAATCTGTAGAGAGCGCCTGTTCAGAGCTTAATTGTTGTTCTGGCATTAGGCAAATTATCTGTCCATCATGTTACCAACTTTCTTCTTCTGTCCGGATCAGCATCACAACATTCCTTATATCTCCTTGTTGTCTCAGCTCCACTTTAACTCATTCCTTTATAAAGACAAATCAAAACATTCCATAAACTAAGCCTAGTCTGGTGCATTTACATCTGCACAGCTGTATTTTTTCAAACAAGCAATGAAATCCATTATATGGACTTTGTTTTGATCACAGCCTGTTGTTTTTTTACATAAAAAAGTTAGTAAAATATTGTCAAATTATCATCATTGTCAAAGGCCTGCTGATAATGGTACTGTCAAACACGTCCATATCTCCCCCTCTAAATATGTATAGCATCTACTGTTATAGTATATGTGAAATAAATGTTGTAATATTTGTAACATTATCAGAAAAAAAACAATGCACATGTCCACCCTGTCATGTACCATGTCCACCCTGGCATGTACTCTGTCCACCCTGTCATGGAAGGCTTGGTGACGGGGTGGATATTTCTGGCCAAAGTCAGCATTTCATGAACACATTGTGGACCTTCAGTTAGAAAAGTGATTCATTCTTGAAGGTGACTGTGTAGTATCAAAAAAATATATGTAGAATTTCTGAAAGGTTTTTATATTAACATTTCATTATGACAGGGTGGACATGTTAAGCTTTGAAAACATCCAACTACAAACAAAATATGATTAAAATTAGGAAATATAAAAGTGTAGATACTTACTGTACTTGCAGCAGTTTTTTAACCTCCATTGAAGAAAGAGAAATGGTGTTGGCGATGTCCCTGATTACATAGGCCAGTTTCATTAAAGAGAAATGGTGTTGGCGATGTCCCTGATTACATAGGCCAGTTTCATTAAAGAGAAATGGTGTTGGCGATGTCCCTGATTACATAGGCCAGTTTGATTAAAGAGAAATGGTGTTGGCGATGTCCCTGATTACATAGGCCAGTTTCATTAAAGGGCATTTACTCCTTAATGACTAGGTGCACAGCAGATTCAGGGATATGTGAAAAATGTGTAGTATTATTATGAATATAGAACATAAATGATCAAAATGAGTTGTTTTATCAAATAACTTATTGAGGACAATAAGAACAACAACAGTTTTTAACTGTTTGTCTCATGTAACCACTTGCCAAAATAACGTACACCCAATCAAAAAACATTTTATAAAATTAGGAAACATTTCAAAAGACTTTGTACTGATATGTGTGTAGATTTTTGGCCATTTGTAATAAAAACCCAGAATTTCATGATTTTGCAATATGTTCATGATGACTCAGTGATTCTGATGAGGACACCAAAGGCATTTTATAGTGTTGTGGACCCATCAGTTTTATACCACGACATTCATATTTAGTTCCTGAGATGTCGTGACATACCTGGACAATCTATGCCAAAGAAATCGAACTGTCCTGTAATTCTTCTTGAGTGTACAGTAATGTCTACCAGTGCATTTTCGATTACCACGCAAAAGACCTGTTTTAGTTTTTGTAGACATAAAACAACTGTGGGATGCAGGAGTACTACAAAGAAAATAAAAAATAAATAAACTCTAAGTCTCCAGTTTCATCTACATTTTATATCTTTCTAAAATAGGTGGCCAGGCGATCAAGTTGCTAATCAGGCAGACACATGACTAACTAGTCATGATTTGATGTTGCCACGGCATAGTAGAGCTAAGACCATTAGGCTAATGAACCAGCTACCAGGATGTTGACATACTAGTATAGTACAGCCACTACCTAATAACTAGCTATCACTTTGTCACAAAAAACACTATTACAAAATGAATGAGATTATTTAAATTCTCTGGCTGGTTAGTATGTCTACATAAATGCAACAATGCGTTTGTGGTGAGTGAATGTTAAAATTATTTTTATTTTATGAATAATCCTATTAGGATAGTGTTATGATGTGAAGTGAAAGGAATTGTCCTCCATGTTTTTTATTTTGGTCAGCTCCTCAGAGTTGATATAGTGATACGTTTTCATTACATACTACTGCACTTGAGTGATTAGGCAACATTCTACGTGCAAATATCTGGGAATTGTCATAGGCTTGGAACCAAATTTTAGCCAATCAAAATGGAGATATCTCAAAACCCATTTTATAACATACTTTAGTAGTTTGACATTTTAAGATTGAAAGATTGAATTGTAATATGGAAACATGTCACCTGTCTCATCACAGATAAACCCAAGGCTGTCCTGAGTATCTCTCCTCAGTGGCTGAACCCTGGAGACTCAGTGACTCTGAGCTGTAAAGTTAAAGAGACGTCTACAGGCTGGAGGTTCTCCTGGTACAAGACTGTTCCCTACAGAGCTGGGTTACCCTCTCAATTGGATCAGTCCTACTCTGTAGAGCCCCTATCTGGTAAAAGGACTACTGAAAGGTCTTACACTCTGAGCCCTGCTGGTCCTACTCACACAGGAGGATATGTGTGTAGAGCTGGGAGAGGAGACCCAGTCTATTACACACACTACAGTGAACCTCAGTTTACCTGGTCAGGAGGTAACTATATTCAAACTATCAGTAACTGATGTGCAGTCTCTGTATATTTAAGAGTTTCTCACATTATGTTATCTGTCTCTTTGTTTCAGACCTACTGTCTTCAGTATCTCTCAGAATAGGTCCCAACAGAACTCAACACTTTACATCAGAGTCTCTCTCACTGAGCTGTGATCTGAAGAGGAACTCTACTGGATGGAGAATCATGAGACACACAGATACAGGAGTGGAGTCAGGGTGTCCTTCTAACAGAGGATCAATAACAGGGTTCACGTGTACCATCACCTCCATAAACACAGAGGACAGTGGAGTGTACTGGTGTGAGTCTGGATCAAGAGAGTACAGTAATGCTGTCAACATCACAGTGCATGGTACTGGAGCTAAAATTTTAATATACTGTGTGATATGATATTGTCTTTTTCTTACCTAGTTTTTTGTGCCTTATCACCACCCACATTTTTCACAATATTAATTCCATTCCAGCGGCAGCATATGCGTCCTAGTGCCACACAGTACACTTGTAGATTTGTAATTAATCAGTCCACTAGTTATTATTTAATTGCCATTTTTAGGCATTCATTTTCCTTTTCAAAAAATTTAGCCACCTAGTGGGTGTAATCAGTGCTTGAAGTGGAAAAAAATAGGTGCCAATACTCCCCTTATTTCCTCTCTTCAGAATTGACTGGTATCAAAAACACATTAAGTATTACATTTACATTTTTATAGTATGTAAATGATACTATAATATATTGCTTTCGTTCACAATATTATGTGATTGTTTTGATAAGGGATAGAGGGACATTGAAAGAAAATTAGAAAGCAATTAGCTCTGCAGGTGGCCATGAACAAGTGATTTTTAGCAGGTCAAGATAGAAAATACATAGACCATATAACGTCCTATGTAAAGAAGCATATTGAAATCATACTAGTGTCTTATTTTTATGTTTGCTTTAACTACAAACGTTGCATAGTGTACATTTAAGAAACAGTAAACAATGCAGTTATATTATTTGATTTGATTTTAGATGGTAGCAGTTCAGCAACTACTAAACATTTTTGGGATTGACAAATACTGTTGGAGATAAGAAATATGAAGTTTACAAACATTCAGAAATGGCATCAGTATGCCCTGGGAATAAACTGATTACCTGATGAACTTATTTATGAACTGATTGATCTGTAGGTCATCTTCCCTTCGCTATACACAGAGCTGGTAGAAGTTGACTAGATAAAGGCAGAAAATTTGAGGACTGATAGTGCTAAACTGAATCCACTTCAATCACTGTTATTAAAGTTATTGTTAATGTAGATGTTTCATGTGGTTGGGGAAGGGTTAGCAGCCTGCTCTTTAGTAAAGCTACATGATTAACAGGCTCTGTGCTGCTAGTGGTACTGGTACCTTACTGAGGCTGCTCCTGGCCTTTATTTACTTCTGTTTGGGTAGTTGACACACTTATTTCTTTTCAGTCACATGACTCTAAACAAGCTCTTTTGACCAGTGGTGTAGTGGTATCTGCATAAGTGGGTATGCTTGTATGCCCCCCAACCCAGGAACAGTGAATGTAATAAACTAAATTACTATACAATAAAGTACTATATAGCCTGATGTTTTATCATTCCCAATTAAATTGCCTGATAATCTAGTTAGAATAAGGCAAATACATTTTCCTGCAGTCATCAAAATGTTTCAGTAGTCACAATAGCTATAATCTAACATACATTCAGTCAACACAAATGTAATACATTAATGGTCAATAACAATACTATGCCAATTGGGCATCGTTTAAATGCCACAGCCTACCTGAGCATTGTTTCTGACCATGTCCATCCCTTTATGGCCACAATGTACCCATCATCTGATGGCTACTTCCAGCAGGATAATGCACCATGTCACAAAGCTCAAATCATTTCAAATTGGTTTTTTGAACATGACAATGAGTTGACTGTACTAAAATGGCCCCCACTGTCACCAGAGCATCTTTGGGATGTGGTGGAACGGGAGCTTCGTGCCCTGAATGTGCATCCCACAAATCTCCATCAACTGCAAGATGCTATCCTATCAACATTTCTAAAGAATGCTTTCAGCACCTTGTTGAATCAATGCCAAGTAGAATTAAGGCAGTCCTCAAGGCGAAAGGGGGTCAAACACAGTGTTAGTATGGTGTACCTAATAATCCTTTAGATGAGTGTATATTACCATGCTCTCACAGCAGCATGGGATGCTGATAGCTAACTTATAAGTAAAGAGTGTACTCATAAACTTCCAAACTCCAGCAACTCACTTTTCACAACTTACATTAGTGTAGCAACTCCCGGACAGCCTTTTCACACAGTGACAATATAACAATGACTGACACCTCTCTCTAGTTTGGCCACCTTTTATAAAGAGCAAACTAACTAATAGAACATGACTGAACATAATCAGACATTTTCAGATCTACAAGCTACCAGCCTATCCTAGAAAAGGCCAAACAAGAGAGAGGTGTCAGAGTCTTAAAGGGACATACCACGGAACCAATAACTACATGCAAAGCACTGAATGAAAGACAATAACTAATAAGGAGACTGAAGACACAAAACATATATATATATATATATATATATATATATATATATATATATATATATATATATGAGTCCTTTCTCAGTTCCTGTTTACGCCAGCCCTACCTGGGCTGGGCGTTACAAGGGCATTATGTGATGGTAATCCAGAAGATAAAGAAGGTTATAAGCCATCCAAAAAAATTGACCGATCTCCATGTAGTCATTGGAGATTGACACTGTTGTGTACCAGGAGTTTATAAGAATTGCTGGTATGCAACAAATTCTCCTAATACACTACATCGTAAAGCGAATATCTTCTGGTACGACGTAGAGTACCGGCCCACTTCAAGCACTGGGTGTAATGATATGGTAATATGACATTTTATCATTTGACCACTAGGTTTTTATATTGTAATAGAATGAAGGTTTTGTTTAAGTTATACAGGAGGCTTTTCGTGCGCCTTTTCGTGCGCCTTTTCGTGCGCCGTAGAGAATGGTCGCATGGACGATGGCTCCGTTCACTCTATGCAGATTTTGGCTTATTACTGTTTTTTTAGTTTTTATTTCTGCACCTCCTGCACTGTTGCTCATACAGTATGACCGACTAGCACTTTTGGATATACGTAATTCACTGGATACAGACTTTTTTTCCACTTACCGGAGTAATTGCTGCAA
>JACXGM010012367.1:0-24055 GCA_016801145.1 Umbra pygmaea | reverse complement strand
TGCAGTTCATCCAGAGTGACCATGGGCCTCTTGGCTGCATCTCTGATCAGTCTTCTCCTTGTATGAGCTGAAAGTTTAGAGGGACGGCCGGGTCTTGGTAGATTTGCAGTGGTCTGATACTCCTTCCATTTCAATATTATCGCTTGCACAGTGCTCCTTGGGATGTTTAAAGCTTGGGAAATCTTTCTGTATCCAAATCAGGCTTTAAACTTCTCCACAAAAGTATCTCGGACCTATCTCGGTGCATTTATACGGAGACTTGATTACACACAGGTGGATTCTATTTATCATCATTAGTCATTTAGGTCAACATTGGATCATTCAGAGATCCTCACTGAACTTCTGGAGAGAGTTTGCTGCACTGAAAGTAAAGGGGCTGAATAATTCTGCTGGCCCAATTCGTCAGTTTTTTATTTGTTAAAACACTTTGAAATATCCAATAAATTTCGTTCCACTTCATGATTGTGTCCCACTTGTTGTTGCTTCTTCACAAAAAATTCCAGTTTTATATCTTTGTCATCTTTTTATTTGAGGAACACAGTACCATAACGGTACTGATCCACTTGTCCGACACGACTGGAGTGTGGTGTCGGGTGTTGTTGCAAGGCAACCCTCCATTCGTACGTTGATGGGTGTTCCTCAAATACAGCTGCAGGCCACAGCCACCATCTGTTTCTCCATTGATTCACCGCAAGCCTTCCCCCCGTCTCCTCTGTACTCTACTTCTATTGGATAGTTGCTTCGCGTATAACGGATTCATTTGCATAAAGCTGGGAATTTTCATATTTTCTGCTGCGCAATATTGTCTTAAATGCAGTGCTGCCTTCCCGGGATGCTATGCGGGCACGTTGAAGTCACGTGACGTCACCCATAGGAGCAGAGCGAGATGCGACGTGACAGAAGTGTAGCACGGACAAGTGGATCAGTACCGTAAACTGCAGTAATGGCGCCGCCAACAGATGGCGTCATCAACAAATCGGGTGCCGCATTGGTCTATATACACTGACAGCCAGCTAAACTTTCTCCTAACATCAAGACTCTGAAGACAGTCTTTTCGACGTCCACAGGTTTAATGACGTTACAAGGAAAGTGTGAAACTGTAACAAACAAAGACAGACTAATCAATTCTATTCTAACTTTTAACATACAATATAGCCTACAGAATGCTCAGAATGTAATTTCATCAATTCATATATTTCCTTTCTACCATTACACAATACAATTCCAGACTATTAAACTGATAGTGATTGTGGTAGTGATTATGCTGTACAAATATATTTTTACATGTAAACAATATAACGGTCATTCATACAAGTGTAGCCTGTCCTATGACTTAAGGCCTTTTTATGCTTCTGCGTCAACTCCACGGCGTAGCTACGGCGGCACTCTGACGGCGTCATGACCTTTCGAAGTTCTGCATCTCGGGTGAACGTCTTCTTTGCGACGCGTTGCATTTCACCCCCAGAACACTAGGGGGGGTTGCAACGTGGTGCATTTGACCGCCAGAACGCTAGGGGGTGCCGCCTGTGTCACCTCTGTCGCGCACCACCAGAAAGTTATTTACAAGTTGTTTGTCAGCCAGTTTGTATCCTATGTTAGCAACCAAACTTGAGCAGAACTGCCCACTAAGTACTGCTTGCTGGCGAAGTGCTCATTTCAAAACATTACTGACAAATAGACACTTTACAAACAGGTAACCCTGTCATTGCAACCAAACTATTTCAGAGTTTTTTGCAAAGCTTGTCAGTGAACTAGCATGTTGCTACTCCCCACTGTATAGCAACATCGACTGTCAATGCCACAGTCAAGAACCTTTACCCACCAGCTAGTCTTGTTGTAGGACTTTGTGTTTGTATATACCTACATTATCATACATCGATTGCCTATGCATTAATGCTGTTTTTTGCTACATAGTGATGCACCTACCCATGGGTAAGCAGATTTACATTGACCATCACTCTATAGAGTCAGATGGGTGATTGTCAATATATTATAACTATTAGCTAGGTGATTGTCATATCTGAATTTTCCTTTACATTTATGTTTCAAGATTTCTCTTTTCATCAATAAAGACCTGCTGTGAAGTCATGTTATTGCTCTTTATTGAGTAACCTGCACAAAGTTGCAAACAGGTACAAGCAGCACAAAATATAAATATATAAAATAAAAACATCAACTGTATACAAAAACAATATACATATAAGCAGCACATCATAAGGTGCAAACAAAACAGTTTGTTCTGCTGTGCCTCTCAGAGGTGTAAAAAGTACTGGAGACTGATACCTGAATAGAAGTAGAGATGGTGTACTAAAACCCTACTCCAGTAAAAGTGAAGTCACCTACTGGATTTCTACTTGAATAAAAGTCTATAATTATCTTGTGAACCAAAAGTAAAATTGTGATCTTAAAAAGTAAACAAATTAAATTTACAATTAAAATAGTCACATCTGTCGATGGATAATATTAAAATGGCAGAGGTGCTTCTTCTAGGCTTCTACAAACAAATATTCCGGTTGAATGATGAATGTAATAAATGCAGGTTATGTAGAGTCCACTCAGTCTTTGTGGAGAGGTTTGGGAACCACTGGTCTTGAGCAGGGCCATTCACATAACTTTTAAATAGCATGTGCTGAAACTAGAAAAACAAAGGCACCCCACATAAAAAATGCTTGCAACCATGACACAGACTATTTGAGAACTGTTATTATCTTTGAATATTTGCTTGAGAAGAAAGTCCACCCTGCGATTATCTAGCTGTGCAGTCTGCTTAACCAGCCAGTCATCCTGGTTACTCTTCTGTTTGGACTCCACCCGGGACACAGGTCTCTGCTACCATTGAAGCTGGGGAGCTACACACAACAGGCACAGGTGGTGGTTTTGTATACAATGGATATGCAGGTGAGGTTATATATAACGTAGGGAACATTGCTGTATTAAGTGCTGTGTACAACAAGTGCCTGTCTGGACAGGAATTAAACCAACCTGACTTGCGTTAGAGATTCCAGGCATCATACTTGGCCCTGTTATGACAGATGGATCAATTAGGTTTTACTCTTACATTTACATAGTTTTATAAACATAGTATATTTTCTAAAATGTATAATAAACCACATGAATCAAGCAAAAAGGTGCAAGTTCAGACCGCGGTACACATGAATACAAATACACAAGAATTACACAAAGGGTAAAGAGAGGGAAAGAAAAGATACAGTGAAAATTGCACAAGAAAAGTTTAAGTAAATGTACAATTAGTGCAAAGAAATAAGTTTCAGAGGTAGATCAAATTGGTATGTAAAGTGGCAGGCAAATACAATGTAATAAATTAACAAGTGAGTATGACTGTGCAAACGGTTATTGGGTAAATAACAGTAGATAAGATCCTGAAAATAAAATGCTGTGCAAGTCAGTGTGTACAAAGATGTCATGAGGCAAAAGTATATGTATTTCACAGTACTGTACTGTACTGTACAAAGACAACGATGATTGGTTGATAAAATAGGCATTGTTAAAAGGGTTCAAAATGACCTATTTCATCCATGGCTAGTGAATGTTCAAATTTTACCAGCCACTCAATAGATTACTACTGTTTTTTGGCTGGTGAGTGAAGTTAATCTACCTAATATAATCTAATATGGTTGTATATGGACAACAATATTTTACCAGCGTTTGGCTGGTAAATGGTGCTAATTTAGAAACCTGATTATTAACCCCACACTGTGGAATTTTCTACGCTACACCATCTCTAAATAATAAAAAGATATGCAATTAGCAGCGTTATGAAAACCGCATTTTCGGCATGTTTTGTTACATTTTGTTTGCACAGACGTACCATGGCAAAATGTATATGGACAACCTGATGGTATTTTTAGCTAGCTAGCTTAGTAGCCCACATAAACAGAGGTAAAAAAAAACGAACTAATATTTACCTGAGATTCGAAATTCATCCATCATTTTGTCCTTTTCACGAAACAACTCGGAGCAAAACAATGGCGGTATATAGGGAGAGGAAAACCGGAAAAGCTACATTTTGGAAGGATGTATTAACCTGACCAATCACAGTCCTTGCGGCGGAGGTTACGGCGGAGGGTCCCTGTTGACGCAGAGGGGTCTACGTGGGTACGCCGTTGATTTGACGCAGAAGCATAACACAGTGAAATAGTTTGGTTACAATGACGGGGTTAACTGTTTGTAAAGTGTCTATTTGTCAGTAACGTTTTGAAATGAGCACTTCGCCAGCAAGCAGTACTTAGAGGGCAGTTTTGATCAAGTTTGGTTGCATTGGATAAACTGGCTGACAAACAACTCGTAAATAACTTTCCAGTGGTGCGCGACAGAGGTGACACAGACGGCACCCCCTAGCGTTCTGGCGGTGAAATGCACCGCGGTAAAATGCAACGCGTTGCAGAGAAAGTAGTCTGCCCATGACGCAGAACTTCGAAAGGTCATGACGCCGTCAGAGTGACGCCGTAGCCAAGGCGTGGATTTGACGCAGAAGCATAAAACAGGCTTAAATCACTGAACCGTTAGTTTGTAGCGTTCATTTACTTCATAACTACAGCTCACGCGACATAGCGGTTACCAGCTGAGAGTCTTAAAGTGACAGCAACGTATATATAGAGAACTCATTAAAACTTGAGTCAAATTAACATCTTACTTTTAACAGCTTATTTATAACAAAACACTCATTAAGCCTTGAACTTCATAGACAGGTGCATCCAATCATGAGAAATTGTATTAAGGTGGCCAATTGCAAGTTGTTGTTCTCTTTGACTCTCCTCTGAAGAGTGGCAACATGGGGGCCTCAAAACAACTCTCAAATGACCTAAAAACAAAGATTGTTCAACATTATGGTTTATGGGAAGGAGATTTAAGCTGTCAGTTTCCACTGTGAGGAACATAGTGAGGAAATGGAAGACCACAGGCATAGTTCTTGTTAAGGCCAGAAGTGGCATGCCAAGTTTAATATTGAAGAGCCAAATGCAAATGATGGTAAGAATGGTCAAAAACAGCCCACAGACCACCTCCAAAGACTTACATAATCATCTTGCTACAGATGGTTTCACTGTGCATCGTTCAACAATTCAGCACACTTTGCACAAGGAGATGCTGTACAGGAGAGTGATGTGGAAGAAGCCTTTTCTGCACACATGCCACAAACAGAGTCGCTTGAGGTATACAAATGCACATTTGGACAAGCTAGCTTCATTTTGGAAGAAGGTGCTGTAGACTGATGAAACAAAGATGGAGTAATTTGGTCATAACAAGGGGCGTTATGCATGGCGGCAAAAGAAAACACCATTCCATGACAAACACTTGCTACCCACAGTAGAATTTGATGGAGGTTCCATCATGCTGTGGGGCTCTGTGGTCAGTGTTACTGTGTGGTACCGGGAATCTTGGATTCCACTCAACATCAGAAAAAATTTGAGCTTAATGTAGTCACATAGTTTAAGTTATACCGAGGATGGATATTTCAACAAGACAACGATCCAAATCGTTGAGAGAGATTTGTTGAACACAATGCATTCAGCAGGAATTTTGTATGACATTTTAGGGACATTGCCACACTACTTGTTAAATAGCAAAGACAACATGTTAACTTCGGCCAAGGCCTCTACAGCCAATTACAATTTGCCTTTTATGTGAATTGTGTTGTTTATATATTGTTTGCCAAAACAAAAGGTAACATTAATACCAATGAATCTCATTTGTGTTACTCCTAGGTTCTAGGTTATGTTAGATTATGAAGTTGAGTTGGGACAGTCCATAGTAATGGTAAACAGTTTCCTAAAATCTTCTATTTTGAAAGGAATTGTCTTGGACATACTGATTCAAGCATTTACATTTATAATCTGTTTAAAATTTGTTTTAGGGAATAATTTACTCATCATATTGTGCTAAATGTACCTTCCCCTCTTCTCAATGATATACATTAAACATGTTAACCAAATGTTATCAAATACACTCACCTAAAGGATTATTAGGAACACCCATTCAATTTCTCCTTAATGCAACGATCTACTCAAGCAATCACATGGCAGTTGCTTCAATGCATTTAGGGGTGTGGTCCTGGTCAAGACAATGTCCTGAACTCCAAACTGAATGTCAGAATGGGAAAGAAAGGTGATTTAAGCAATTTTGACCGTGGCATGGTTGTTGGTGCCAGACGGGCCGGTCTGAGTATTTCACAATCTGCTCAGTTACTGGGATTTTCACGCACAACCATTTCTAGGGTTTACAAAGAATGGTGTGAAAAGGGAAGAACATCCAGTATGCAGCAGTCCTGTGGGCGAAAATGCCTTGTTGATTCTAGAGGTCAGAGGAGCTTCAAGCTGATAGAAGGGCAACTTTGACTTTGTACCTCTCATTATAACCGAGGTACGCAGCAAAGCATTTGTGAAGCCACAACACGCACAACCTTGAGGCGGATGGGCTACAACAGCAGAAGACCCCACCAGGTACCACTCATCTCCACTACAAATAGGAAAAAGAGGCTACAATTTGCAAGAGCACACCAAAATTGGACAGTTGAAGACTGGAAAAATGTTGGCTGGTCTGATGAGTCTCGATTTCTGTTGAGACATTCAGATGGTAGAGTCAGAATTTGGCGTAAACAGAATGAGAACATGGATCCATCATGCCTTGTTACCACTGTGCAGGCTGGTGGTGGTGGTGTAATGGTTTAGGTGATGTTTTCTTGGCACACCTTAGGCCCCTTAGTGCCAATTGGGCATCGTTTAAATGCCACGGCCTACCTGAGCATTGTTTCTGACCATGTCCATTCCTTTATGGCCACCATGTACCCATCCTCTAATGGCTACTTCCAGCAGGATAATGCACCATGTCACAAAGCTCGAATCATTTCAAATTGGTTTCTTGTACATGACAATTAGTTCACTGTACTAAAATGCCCCCCACAGTCACCAAATCTCAACCCAATAGAGCATCTTTGGGATGTGGTGGAACAGGAGCTTCGTGCCCTGGATGTGCATCCCACAAATCTCCATCAACTGCAAGATGCTATCCTATCAATATGGGCCAACATTTCTAAAAAATGCTTTCAGCACCTTGTTGAATCAATGCCATGTAGAATTAAGGCAGTTCTGAAGGCGAAAGGGGGTCAAACACAGTATTAGTATGGAGTTCCTAATAATCCTTTAGGTGAGTGTATGTTACCCAAATAATAAAATAATAGACAATACAGCCTAACAGAATAATAGAGAAGTATAGCATATTACAGTTGAACTAATCTTTTAGGGCAGGTTTCGCAGACACAGTGTAAGCCTAGCCTTGTACTAAATAATCAAGTTGAATGTAAGTCTCCATTGATCTTGCTTTTTTGTAGTCTGTGAAACCAGCCCATAAAGCTGTTCATATTCATATCATAATGTGGTCATATGTTCAGATAACTGAATAATTCAAGTACCATAATAATATATCTCATAAGGTCTGTGTTAGGTTTTAATGTAGTCAAAGGTAATGATGGGCATAACTTAAGTCGACAAAGGTTTACTTTATGAAGACAAAATCATTTGCTTATTGTTGGAAAAAACAATTACTTTATTTTCATGTGTGCTGGAAACATTTAATTCAGCGTTATTATAGAAAACAGTATTATGCCATCATGAGATAGAGATGGAATTAAGCAGGAGAAAAACAAAAAATAATTAAATGATTCATTGAGTCAAAAGATCAGACTATTTTAAAAGAACTGAATTCAGTTCAGTATAATGATTCGGAATGTCCATCACTACAGTAGACCTAGCAGCTAGACTAGTTATTTATAGCTAGCTTTAACAACCTGCCTCCCCAATCAATGATGACAAGTCTTTAAGTCTGTAAGTTGATTAAGGTTACATGAGAGCTTGGTAAGCTAGCTAGGAAGCTAATATAATTTTTCTGAACCTAGAATTGTCCATCATGGAGAGAGTAAGAGGAAAAAGAAAGATCAACTTTTTTCAGTAAAACATCTTAATAAAACCAAATCATATAAAACATATTACCCAAATAATATAATAGCCAATGTACTTTAGCATAACAAACAATCAGACAAATAGATCATTTACAAGTCATCCTTAAAAAACAAACATGTTCATATCTTAATATATTGATGTTGTAGGCTAAATAATCAATGCAATAACATGCCACTGAAAAGAGCTGTGCATGGCCCTGTCCTAGACAAAGGGGTATAAAAAGATTCACCAAAGATTTTGGTTCGGATTATGGATTGACTAGTTTGAAACAAAGTAAAACTTCTACCAAATAGGTACAAATCTTCAGATATCATTATTATTCAATCCAGTGGCCATTTGTGTTACAAGAAGCTATTTGTGTTACATACAAAACATGTTATGTAACATAAGGAAGGATAAATTATTTTTGCATTGAACAAACCCCTTGAAGGTGCATGGCGTTGCCATAATGAGTACCCTTGGTGCATTTACTGCCTTGCTCAAGGACAGAGTTACCAGCTATTCACCTTGTCATGTCAGGAATTAGATTTACAAGGTGCCCTAACTTTTTTGCTCCCGGGGTGGGGGGTTACCCACTAACTAATACCCAATGCTCCAGACACCACTACACTACTGTGCCTAGCCCAAACCATGAAAAACAGCACAAGACCATTATCCATCCTCCACTATTATTAGGGGTGTCCTAAGTCATTTTGAACCCTGAGGTTATGAACAATTTATGCAAAAAGCCAACTAGGTCCAAAGGGCTAAGTGAGTAGGGAGTCAGAAGACTGAAGACTGCCAGTTAAATTCCCGACTGTGCTAAATGTTGTTTTGTCCTTGGACAAGGGGGCACAGATGGCTCAGTGGGTAGGCAGTCAGACTTGTAGTCAAAGGTTGCCAGTTCGATTCCCGACTGAGCCAAATGTTGTTGTGTCCTTGGGCAAGACACTTTACCCTAATTGCTCCCAGGTCGTTGCTGTAAATAAGAAACTGTTCTTAGTCAACTTACCTGGTTAAATAAAGGTTAAATTAAAAAAAAATTAAACTTAACCCTAAGCTGCCATGGGGGGGATTGTCCCTGTACTCACTCTGAAATTTTGGAAAAAAAGTATCTGCTAAATGACTAAATGTAAAATGTACATAGAAACAAGATAGTATAACAACAAAATCGTAGTAAATTTTTTTCACTAAGATTAATTTAATGTTTGTGTATCTTGTTTGTAGCAGTTTCCTTTTCAGCAAAGAGTACATGACTTTGGTTGCTGTGTTTCATTTTGCAAGATATCGATCAGAATTTGTGGAATTGTAAATGTTTTTTGTTTTGTGCTTGGTGCTTTGAGATTGTTTAGAGATTTTGTTTCAGAAAATGTGCAATGTTAATTTTGGAAAAACACTCCAAATGTCTGTGTGAAGAAGGAGAATGACAGTGTACCTTTTGCAGGAAGCCCCCAAAATTGGCCCCCATGTTGGAAAGAACCTTCTTTTTCTTAGCCTCATCATCACACCTCTTTTTAGCCTCTTCATCTTCTTTCCTCTGCCGTTCCTCCTGAGCATGAAACAAAATTTAGTGAAGGACAAAAAATAAGAGCAAAAATTATACAATTTTATTTGTTGTTTAAAGCCATAACTACAACAAGAAGATATACCTGAGTGTATTACAATCTTGGATAGACACAGCAGTCTTTGTTTGCCCCATCCAAAGGGAAGGGGACACTAGACCCTAACTGTTACAGATGCATATCCTTCCTGCTCTGTCACTCTAAAGTCTTTGAAGGCCATGTTAATAAACAGATTATCGACCATTTCGAATCAAGTACAGACCTGGCAGACCGTCTCTAGGGATGATACCCAGTGTCTGGTGATGTCGATGCATCGCAGATTTCAAACAGTCATTGCATGCAAAGGATATTCAACCAAATATTAACATTTCTTACTTTATTCTACACTATGTTTTTGGTTCCCATAAATGTGAGGACCATGTACAAAAGGTGCTTTCATTTCTGAACAGGGCCCGGTTCCCCAAAACATTCTTATCGCTAAGTAGTTCTTAACCTAATAGGTTTCCTGTATGAATATACCCTAAAATGAAAGCTGTCAGTCTACACCTTACCTCATTGTCATTGTACCCTTTTAAACTTAAAGTGGTAGAGTACAGAACCAAAACAATGGTCACTGTCCAATGAATTATGGTGCTCACTTCCTACCGTATACTCTGAGATTCTGCATTCTGCATTATTTTATGTACTTAATGTGTAACTTTATGTGGTCTTGCACCACTGCGCTTCACCTTGACCAGGTCACTGTTGCAAATGAGAATCTGTTCTCAATCAGCCCACCTGGTTAAATAAAGGTGCAATAAAAAAAATACCGCTATCCTGTTCTGCCGGTCCCTCTCTTTCTCCGCTCGAACCCGTTGCACCTCAGCCCTCTCAAACCGACGCCTCTCCTGTGCGGACAGACAAATAGGATAATAAAATTATGTATAGGTTTTATCATATACAGGGTATATGCTAGTAATGAAAAAATGTCTAAACAAAATTGTAATTGAAAAGATGGCTTAGACAATACCTCACATAATATATATATATATTTTATAATAAACAGGATGTAGACCCACGATTCGTTCTTTCAGTGCAATGAGCTCCTCCTCCTCCTTCTTCCTTTGGTCAAAATGGACGTCAATCAGACTCTGCAGCTCCAGGAGGTCTTTCTCCATCCGTTTTCTGTGGATGTCCTGCGAAGGTGTAAGAGAAAAGATAAGGGATTGTGGAAGTAGGTACATTATTGTTAAGAGTGGAAAAGTGAAAATACGTTCAGCATCCACACTTTCATAAACCAACAATAATATTTATGTTTAGCCATTTTTAAATATGAAAGGGATTAGGATTTATATATGGCTCATACTTTTACGCAATGATACAGTAACCGAAGTATTACTTTTTTATTTTGAAATAATAAAATGTCAATGTTTTTTAAATGTTGCTTGAATGAATACAGTATTGCTATTATGTTGTTGTATATTGCTAAATGTTACATGGTAATCAATAATACAGTACAACATACAAGCGGAGTACACTCTTAAAAATAAAGGTGCCAGGAAGAACCAAAAAGGGGATTTCACAGCGATGCCATAGAAGAACCTTTTTGGTTCCCCAAAGAACCTTTCACTGAAAGGTTCCTTGAAGAACCTATTTTTTCTTAGTGCCATTAAGAAATGTGAAAATAATGAATAACTGCCCAAAACTAAGCATGTTGCCTTTTATGTTACTAATATAGGTTTCAATATATATTGCAGTCTAATTAACATAGGAAGCACAAATACAGCGGTCAGTGCAGAGATTGTGGCACGCCACCACAATTAAAGCAATGTATGGGAAACACAAATTTACTCCAAAAATGTAAGGTCACATGAGATTGATGGTGAAGAACCATTTTATAATCTAAAGTACCTTTTGGCGCTACAAAGAACCTTTTGTGCAATGGAAAGGTTCTTTAGATGTTAAAGGTTCTTCAAGGAACCATATACCCCAACAAAGAAAATTTAAAGAACCTTTATTTTTAAGAGTGTATAGTATGTGGTTTGAACACGTTCAATTGTGGGAAAACATCAATATTACAGTACAACATACAAGCGGAGTATAGTATGTGGTTTGAACACATTCAAATGGGGGAAAACATCAATATTACAGTACAACATACAAGCGGAGTATAGTATAGTATAGTATGTGGTTTGAACACATTCAAATGTCGGAAAACATTTGCCAGCCCAAAACCACGACTGAGCTCACAGTTCTCTATGCTTGACCTGACAAGGCAGCCCTGTAACAACAGTGTCTTATCCCGGGGAGGCAAATACCGCAGCGCATTTACAACTTACAACAGAACAACTCTACACTGAAGCCATTATTTCAAAGACAATTGTCACCCACATCAAAGTCCACCCTGTCACCTTCTGGGATCTTGGGAGGGGCCAGTTGGGGCACTGTAGGCCTGAGGGAAAGAGCAAGCGAGAGGCTTCATTGAAACAGACAAAGGGTATTATGTAGAAGATAGAGAGCATCTTTGTTACACAAGGAAATATAGTCACACACAAATGTCAACATACTTGGGTATGGGACGTTTCTCCTCTGGAGAGAAAAAAGGAAAGGAACAATCAAGAACTGTTTTCACATCATAGAATAGAAATACAGATGTTGCTCTCATTTTAGCGTTTACAATGTTATCATTTAGCAGACACTCTTATCCAGAGTGACTTTTACAGATGTCATATGCAGTTCAGTCAGAATTGTCAAAGGAAAAGGCTAGTAAATGTGATTCGTCGATGAAACAGGCCATTCAAAAGTATAGATTAGATTTCAGGTAATTTCCAACAAATCTATTTCTGCCTCAGGTGGTTGGATCCACACCCGCAATCCACCCCACTCACCTTCCTCCTCCAGAACTTCCTGCTCTGATGTGGTGATCCGACAGTGATTGAGACAGAGAGAGAAACAGGCCAATTACACACAAGGTTAACTTTAAATGTGGCTTCTGCATTTAACACGACCCCCCTTTATAGACAAAAAAACACACATATGGAAAAACAAAGGTACAGAGACAAAACAGTGAGAGATATAGACAGTGATAAAGAAATAGCTGTGTAGGGATGTTCATGAAGCAGAGAATAAATAAAAAAATAAGGTGACATTTGAGAAAAAAATGAAGGAGTCAATCAAGAACAGCCATATAAAGTCAAGGAGAATCAAAAATATGTAGTGGTTCAAACAATCTGAGAAAATATATGGCCATGTTTGATGTATCCTTGTTAAATTTCTTAAAGATACTTTAATTAAATGTGAGCTATGGCCTGTTACTGAGTGCTGGTGCAACTTTGTTGACTTTAAGAATACAACGGCTCATTCTATGACATCATCATGTTTTTCCGTGGGGAGCTTCACTCTTCGGAATCCACAACAGTTCCTCCCAGAAGAGAGAATACGAGATATGATTAGGGTTGTTTATTTGTAGTTTAAAAGCTTAATATTTTTACCAGCAAAACGTGCATTTATACAAGCAACTTATAAATCAGTTGAGAATGTTCTAAGTGGTGGTATAGAGGTCATCTCAAACTTTGGGGCCTATGGCTTGTTGTTGTAAGTGCTAATCAGTCAGCACTTTTCCTCTACTGGTGAGACAGTCAAGACTGTCCCGGCAGCATGTGACTATAGGCAGCTGATGATAGGGCTCATAGCTACAGTATGGTAGTATCTCAAAATGAATTCCAAAAGATATTCCCTCATTTGGTACTTTGATGATGGTGGTAGAGAGCGTGGTCTAACGTGTCAATCCAAAATCTCCCATAGGTGTTCAACTTGGATGAGATGACTGACTTTGAAGGTAAAAGCCTATGATTCACGTAATGTTCATGCTAATCAAACCATTCAGTTACCCCTTATGCCCTGTGGATGGGGACATTGTCATCCTGGCAGAGACCCCTTCATTTAGGATAGAACTGTTTCACCATGAAGGATGGAATTGGAATTGTAACTGGCTTTGTAAGGATTCATTTAAAAAGTGGATGTACCACTGGCTGTCCAATTAAAGTGACATGTCAAATAGTCCCCTTATAAACATTGGATGAGCCTCTTTCATCAGTTTCTTGAAAACCAGTTTGAATGTAGATATATTTTTGGTATAAAAGAGTCCTTAAGCTATTGAGTTAAAGCTAGTAGTTACAAGAGCATTAATAAGCGCTTTGACAGCCGTAGCAGTGAGGGAGGACCAGATATGGGCGATGTTGTTGGAAGAAAGCTGTTTTTGTGACTTGGTTGATATGAGGTACAAAGGATAATGTGGGGTTGAGGATGATTCCAAGGTTGCATATCCTGGTCGGAGGGGTAAAGGCAGAACCATCGATAATGAGATAGAATATCTGTGTGAAATGGGTATGGGAACTTGAGTCAATTATGAGAATTTCTGATTAATAGAGAAAGTTCAGTTGCATCCATATTTTATGTCTTCAAGACAGGTGGTCAGAGTGGAGTAGGTGGCCGAGGTAATGGTTTTGTAGGAAAGGTAAAGTTGAATATCACCTATTGGTTAGAATCTCCCCTCACCTGGCAGTCTATGTCTTAACTGGATGCTACTTGAAGGGAAAGACTAAAAGCAGCAGACAATAGACCCTCCATGTTTGACACCTTTGCTGTAGAGGATACCGTTTAAGAGACCAAAGTCTCACCTTCTGCATCTTCCTCCTGTTGTTCTTCTGTTTCCTCCTCCTGTTGTTCTTCTGTTTCCTCCTCCTGCTCCTCTTCTGCAGAAATTGAAACAACATTGCACAATTGCATTAGAGGTTAGTTAAAGGATAAGGATGGGTAGACGAAGACAAAACGTTTATGAATAAGGGTGCACGTGAAGGTCTCAGCATTGGCGGTGGCAAGGGGTGGCAGCTGCCACCCTTACAAAAAAGACTTACCACCCCAATCTCGCTATGCTAAAATATATTACTAGTACATTATAGTACATTTTATTAACCCTATAAGGTCAGCTGACGCTCTAGAGCGTCAAAAGCTCTATATCTCATGAATACATACATACACATAGTTGACTTTTTGGCCTCTAGAAAGGTCATATTTTGACCTACAGTGAGGTCCCTTATGGTTCTGGGCCTGGTTCCCCGATAACGCTCACTCTTAGCCCGCTAAGAAGACTCAAAAAGATACATCTTACCGAAGTTGTTTATGTTCCTAAGTGTGTTCCCCAAAGTGTCCCTTAGGAAGCTTCTTAACACGCTGCCTCTTAAGTTCGACGTTACAAATGCGCTGTCCCAAGTGAAGGTGCTGAATTAGTTGGCATCGTTTGCATAGGAATCGATTTTTCACTTCACGCGAAGGTGCATTACGGCGTTAAGAAGGACAACACATTCTATGTAAATGAAACATTCCTCAAATTATTCCAGTAACATTTATTTTAGCATAGTTTAAGTTATCAGTAAAATATAGACTATTAATTAAATTATCAAATTGTCAGTAATGTGTTCACACGAAATGTTGTGACTGGTAGACGAACAGGGTATCCCTCGCTAATCATCCACCCTCCTCATCCCGTTGTGACACTTGTCCCGCTTCTTGGCGTGAGTTTAACGACTTCTAAAAATGATGTAATACACTTTTATTTCAATGGTAAGGTACTTTACAATCAGAATTGATTGGCAATCAGCTGCAGTTACTTCTGTTTAATGTGGTATTGATTGCCATTGGTTAATGTTTACAATAAATCAAGCTATCTACAATGAACAGAGAGAGTTAGAGAATATGGTGGGGAAGCAACGTAAAAAAAAGGGCACCAAGCTTCTCGTCAGAGGGACTTGAAGTTTTGCTGGACGAGCTGAGCTTGCACAAGCCTGGCAAGCGCAGGTTTTTGCCAAATAAAACAATTGACATGGACTAAACGGCTCCGCAGCCGGCGCCGTCTTTTATTCAATACAAGGACACGTTGGATCGCTGCCATAGTTGGTCGATTACTGGACACCACCATGCTTACCCATTTATAGATCTTAGCCATATAGAGCGAAATTGTTTGCCATACTTTAATTATCAAAAGTGATTGCCAATTTAAACGCTTTAATGACATTACGAAATAGCCTAGGCTAATTACCACATATTAGTTCTGATACCAAATAAAGTCAATTTCATAAATAGGCCTGTATCCATTGCGAACATATTTTATTATTAGTCTTAAAATGTCCATAAAATCATTGTTGAGCCAAAACATTGTCAACATACCATAGTTTGACTTGTACTGCGCTGCACTGATTTCTAAAGACTGCTGCACAGTGGGGGCGACTAGCGTCTTGAGCTCAAACACCGCTAAGAGAGAGCTTTCGAATGGTCCAGACCAACCTTACGAAAGTGTGACTTACAGAAGATATACTTAGAGTATGAACATGTCGGGAACCATGCCATAAGGTTAAGAGAGATTCCTGTCTGTAATGTGTTTAGTAAAATAGGCAACCGCCCCAAAAAACATGACCGACTTTGAGGCACCATAACTCTGGCTGTGTTTAACCCACAGGAATGAGCTCATTGTTTTTGTTTGATCTTCCCCTTTCCAACGGTAACAAGCTTTAGTTGCTAGCATGTATGGTTCGTGAGATATGAGCCAAATCCCCACCGGAGTGGACGTAGACTCCAGAGGGTTGTTAAACAAACTATATTCATATTGACCAGATGTGTTTTTAGTTAAGTTTGGAGAAAACTTTAGGCTATCCTATGTCATGGATATTGGAGGAAAACAGGCCCCTTTAGTGCACATCATCCATTCTCTTGCAGATGCTGTAGCTGCATAGGAATGAATCTACTCAAACTATATTTCACAAATCTCTTTCCCAGTAGTTACTGTACACAAATTTAAATTTAGGCTGGCTGACTTGTTTTTCTTTAATCTTCCTTCAGTAGCAACACAAATAGATTTTCTTTGGTTTATGTGGGTTTGTTCCAGTGCCTGCTCCATGCCACACCACAACTACTTCCTGCCATCTCTTTGCCACCCCAGGTGAAAATGTCTATATCCGCCCCTGGGTCCCAGTGTGGTCGGATGAGTGAACCACGAACATCACAGACCATCAAACCACTCACCTTCCACCTGCTCCTCCCTGCCAGAGAAAGAAAAGGATTTAGAGAAAGATTCAGTAATTCATATGTAATAATAAAGCAGAAGAAAAACATAAACCAGATTTTATGTATATTATTAGTTTATTACTCACAGGTATTCCTCCTCTACATCAGACATGGTACTTAAACAGGAGAGGAAAAATAGTCAATATAGATCTTAGACACATATTCACCTTATTTATATTCACCCACATATAAACCTTTTTATCCAGCAACAACAGTATTGCAGATGTACATAATTATAATCCACAGGCCCGCTAGTGGAATAGTACTTTCAAAGCTGTATCTTCCAAAAATGGAAAAGGTTCTGTTTATAGATCTATCACAATCACACTAACGGTTGTGTTAATAGATCAATCACAATCTCACTAACGGTTGTGTTTATAGATCTATCACAATCTCACTAACGGTTGTGTTTATTGATCTATCACAATCACACTAACAGTTGTGTTTATAGATCTATCACAATCTCATTAACGGTTGTGTTTATAGATCTATCACAATCTCACTAACGGTTGTGTTTATAGATCTATCACAATCTCACTAACGGTTGTGTTTATAGATCTATCACAATCACACTAACGGTTGTGTTTATAGATCTATCACAATCACACTAACGGTTGTGTTTATAGATCTATCACAATCACATTAACGGTTGTGTTTATAGATCTATCACAATCTCACTAACGGTTGTGTTTATAGATCTATCACAATCTCATTAACGGTTGTGTTTATAGATCTATCACAACCACACTAACACATTAGAATCGCCATGTGGTCAACACTGAGCATACTCTATGGAAAAACATGGGTGTACACAAGGCATAGAAACACACACAGATTTGTGCCTTTGGGATTTCTGCTATAAATTGTTTGATGATACTGACATTGTCCTGGCTGACAAGCAGAGATGGACAGAGTGTGAACAGTTGAGAATGTTACCGCATTTCACAGTTGGATATTGTGTATCACTTCAGTTTGCATTCTTCATTCCTTCTCTAGTTTCCTTTGAACACTATATATGACTTACTTGGAAAGGAGAAGGGAGTAAATTTGATGGTGAACTTGGTTTGTTATGTTGTCATGAAATATTCACCTTTATTTTACATCCGGGGGGGCTAAGTACAGCCCGTTGGCCAGATATGGGTGATTGTAATGAATAGGGAAATAGTGAGAAAAGGTACAGTGTTATATTTACTTATTTGGGAATGTCCCCCAAACTTTGTCACACTGGTTTTCAAGTCCTGGGGGCATGCTAAAATGGATTATACAGTGATGTTTATCATGGTGTACTGTACATATATTTTACAATAATTATCTAAAAATTCAATATATTTTTTGTATGTTTTGGCTCTACAGTATATGACATCATCCATGAAAATCATTGTCTCAAAAGTTTGGGTTTGACCTATTCATCAAGCCAAGAGTCTTCTGAATGCAAAACTATAACGCACTGTAGTATGACCCATTCAGAAGCCAAAGTATCAACATAGTGCCAGGTGGATTTCAACACTGTTAGACCTTGAAGGGTTGATTATATTAGAACAAAATAAGATTTTTTTAAATCTATTGACTATCTACAGTTTTATTGATTTGAAGGTGTTGGGTAAGTAGGCTAAATGATCTTGAAACAAACAGTAGTGATTAAATTACTACCAAGAAATGGTGTAAGAAAACTAAACATTTACTTTCTGTAGACTACACACATCATTGTGTGTGGGTTTTGGGGGTAATTTAATGAAATAACATTTTCTATTATTCACACATAGCTTCACTTGGTTTCAAAAACTCAAGTAAAAACTACAATGAGTCTACATTCAGGGTTTGACATGAGAGGGGTCTCAGAGTGTTGTTCAGGACCCTCCATAAGTCATTAAGGACCCTCATAACAATATGTTGTTTGATTTTTGGGGGGGTCAAATCATAGATGGGTCTAATCCAGTGACCTTTTTTTTTTCAAACTATGTAATAAGGAAGGAGAAATGACATTTGCCTTTGAACAAACCCCTTGAAGGTGCAGGGTGTTGCCACCATCGCAGTATTTAACTGCTTTGCTCAAGGACAGAATTATTTTTTATTCACCTTGTCATGTCAGGAATTAGATTTGTAAAATGCCATAACTTATTTGCTCCTGGGGTGCGGGGTTACCCACTACCATATACCCACTGCTCCAGACACCACTACCCTACTGGGCCTAGCCAAAACCATGATAAACAGCATGGGACCATTATCCCTCCTCCACTATTAATTTTGACTACAGTATACAGTGTAGCAAGTAAATCTTCAGAAATGTTTATAATGACATTTTAGGGGACCCCCAAAGAGTTGCAAGTCATTTCGAACCCTGTCTACATTCATAGCCTGGGGCCGATGTTGTGGCTGATCACCTAGAGCAGTGGTTCGCCAATATACCTCCTGAATACCTACAGCCATCTCACAATTGTTTATAGCCTTGAACCTACATGAATTGCACATGGCCCCAGGATAGGTTTGAGTACCACTTGGCAGGTATGAACCACTAGGGTGGTATGTCTGTTTTTTCATCTATATGAATATACTAACACTACATATCACCAGATATACACATATATTTGATGATTTTTTACATAGGTTTTTTTCAATACATTTTCTCTATAAGACTAGACAAAAGGGGAACTGGAGCGCAGCTGGTATCCCTTGTACCCTCTGGTGCTCTCGGAAGGGTTAAATCAAAAGAGAATTGGAAAAATCCAGGTCGAGGCACTCCGTTGGATACAAAAGTTAAAGAAGACTTTACTATTTTTGAGGGCTAAAGTATTAAAACAATAACACATATTCACCCACTGGCCTTCATTAGGGTGTTGGTAACAAACAGACAGAGTCAAGCCATACTTATAGTTGTATTGATTTCAGGTGTGCCACTCTGGCACTTTTTTTGGCACAAATTGTTTGGCCACTAGAGGCAATAGTAAAATCATGTCTAATGCCAGAAATTACAACATAGAGATACAAGACCAAATTGAAGTAAGATCTCTATGTGGAAAATAAGAGTGATTCCTATTCTCTTTTTATGAACATTTTCTCTATATTTGTTGTTGTGATTATCTTCTGCTAAACCACCATCCGAATTGTCTTCCTCTTCCGTCCATCCCAGCGATATCTCTTCATCATAATGTCAGTTGGAACAATTTATAGTCAGCATTGCTCTGGAGATATTTCTAGGACACATAGCTGATAGCTGTCATCACTTTGCTTTGTCCTTCTGAAACAATGCGAACACGCCATCATTGCCACGCAGAGATTAATCCACCTGACGTCCAACCCTGGGGTAGTCTGTGTTCATCCAGCTAACAGAGGGGATGACGGAGAGTACACATGGATGGAAAAAGCGACGCATGGGAGGTGATTACAATGATGCAGTTGCAGTGATGTTTAAGTTGGACTTAACCAAACCACATTACCGTGAGGTGATAGATTGATGGTTATTTAATTCTGCTATGATTCTACCCTAAGGAGCAACAGAGCAATTTTATTTAGCTGCCAGTGTAAGTACAAAACACACATTTTTATAACCTACTGTAGCCTGCCAATAGCTGTATTAGAAGCCCACCATTTGGAGTTAAATGGCCATAGGTTAGTAAGGATTCCGGTAAGCCAGAAAGCAGAGTTGGGGATTTAAAGGAAGTTTTTAAATTGGACCTGGCATCATTTTGCTCATGAAGCTTAATCTGTCACTGCTCAACATCCATGTTTTAGCCAACCACATTACCATGTGTTTATTTAGTTCTGCAAAAATATTCTACTCTTACATACTGTAGCCTGGCAGTAGCTGTATTGGGCACATATGAAAAGCCCACCATTTGGAGTTAAATGGCCATTGGTTAGTAAGCACTTCGGGAAGCCAGACAGCAGAGCCTAGGATTTAACGCAAGTGTTTAGTTACCCTGGGACATCTGCAGGAGTGTGTTAGCAGAGGAATTCTGAGGGGTTAATTTTAGTCAAGGTCACTCTGAGCGAGTATGAAAGGCGGGGGGGTAGGGTTAGTCACATTGTCTCATTATCACCGTGGAGACTGTATTAATAGTCCTATGAGGGAGGGATCAATGGCCACTGTGTCTGTTCATCAGTTTCTACAGACTGTGACAAGGTGGGTGTAGGAAGTGGTGGGGTCAGCTGATACAGCTTGACTGACTAGCCCCCAGGTCATGAGGGTTTGGGGTCAATTCCATTTAAATTCCAGTTAATTCAGGGGAACACATTACTTCCAATACTCTTCAGGGCCTTCAGTTATGAACAACTTAATTTAAATACATATTTGGTTCACATTTTTTTAATTGACTAGAATAGCCCAACCCTGGCTACAAGTGCTACAGGCTCATTCCACCACTGGCTGAGATGTGAGAGGTAACCATGACATCAACATTTCTTATTATCTAGCTCAAAGTATAAATCATACCTTACATAACCTTACACTCACCTTAACCTCAATAACATATTCTTTATGCCTAAACTTAACCAAGTCACAATATTAAACATAAATCCTATTGTAATACTACACCCTGGTTGTACCTTTTTCCAAAAACCTAAATTTCATTGTTAAGACCAGCTGGAAAACCTTGTGGTGATCTACTTTAAATTATTTTATTTTTGTAACTTTGTGGCAACATCATGTGCATCATACACACAACCATGAATCACACACATACACAAAATGGTCCATAAGGTATATCCTTCATCCATTAAACATTTAAACACACATATGTTTGGACTCCCTAAGGTTTCTACCAGTACTGGAATATTTCCTTTTTTGTTTTTTCAGGGATTCTCCGTTTGCACTTTTCAGAGGCAGAGGTGCTTTAACATTACCATTCTGTGTAGGCCTGTAACCTGACTGGAAACAAATTTACAATAACACTATTTGTCAACAACCCAGGTTTAAAGCCAAACCAGGAACGCCATCTGTAGTTCCTGTCCATGTGAAATTACTTGTGTCTCTCTAAAATGTTGAGGTTAGGGTCTTTTCAGGACATGGAATCTCACTCTTTTTCACGCTTTCTAGCTTTGATTTCTAAAGAATAACACCTCGGTAATTGCCAGTACTGTTCTAAGAACATGGCTTTCATCATGTAATTATGCATCCTGTTTCCTTTCATGACAACTCTGATGAATTCCTGCAGTCAATCCATTAATCCATATAGCTTACTTTAATTATACAGTACGTGTCACATATTACACAGATACAGTAAAAATAAAACATGAATTGACTACATACAAAAACAATTTTGATAAAATAGACAGACCAATAAGATGTCTGACAAAACATACATAAGAGCATTTTTCCAGACAACAGATTGAATTGTCAAAATTATGACTAGGCATAATCTGCATCTGGAAATCTCCACATGAATAAATAATTGATTGTGGAATCCCAAGGCGCAAGGTCACTGACACCCCAGAGTGTGGAGACACTTACCGAGAGCCAGGTGTGTTTTCACCGATGCGAGCAACTCACAGACAGGCAGAGGAACCAAGGAGGATGAATATTGTAGTGGGAGACAAAGGGTGTTTTATAACCAGGGAGGGTTCAACACAGGCAGTGGACATGGTGGGTGTGTGAGTGTCAAAGGGACATGGGCGGATTAGGGTGAAAGAAGACCACCACATGGGATTAAGAGAGAGGGAATGACCTCACTAAACAAAGGGCAGGTGGAGAGTATGAGAGGGAGCATGTACTGTAGATGTGTCAGACTACAAAAAACCAGGGCCAGAAATAGATGCCTATTTTATTGTCTATCGTTCTCTCTGGTCCTATCATTCACAAAAAAGATTCAGAGAAACAAGTGACATAATCTATCAGTTAAACACATTCTAATTACAATCATATGCAAAAGTTTAGGCACCCCTGACAATTTCCATGATTTTCATTTATAAACAATTGGATGTTTGGATCAGCAATTTCTAGAAAGACATTCAATATAAAAAAATAGTGTTGTGTTGATATGTCCTAATAATGGAGTTCGAACCGCGGCATTTAAAAACTAGGCTGAAGTCATAAATTAAGTAGTTTAACAAAGAAACACAAAAGACGAAGGCTCCAGCATAATATGTATTAAACGCAACAGACAAAAACGAAACGACAGGCATCATTTACAAGTTGGACCAATCAATGTAGACCTGGGAAAAGGGAAAATAGAAAGACTCTGCTCTAGAGTAGGACCTAAACGAGTTATAGGAACTGCGGTGTGAGGAAATTATAATCCCACAATTCCTTCTATCGGAACACAATAAAAAGGGTTATAGGAACATTATGTTCTAAGAACTGCAAAAATCCCTGCGGTCGGAAAGCGGCTATAGTGAGGAAATGGAAGAACACAGGCACAGTTCCTGTTAAGGCCAGAAGTTGGCAGGCCAAGTAAAAAATCAGAAGCAAAGGCGAAGGATGTTAAGAATGGTCAGAAACAGACCACAGACCACCTCCAAAGACTATCATCTTGCTGCTGATGCTGTCACTGTGCATTGTCCAACAATTCAGCGCACTTTGCACAAGGAGAAGCTGTACAGGAGGGTGATGTGGAAAAAGTATTTTCTGCACACGCCACAAACAGAGTAGCTTGAGGTATGCAAGCGCACATTTGGACAAGCCAGCTTCATTTTGGAAGAAGGTACTTTGAGCCACAAAAATTTGAATCTTGAGGGTTGCATGGATTCCACTCAATATCAGCAGATACTTCAGAATAATGTAAAGGAATCAGTGACAAAGTTCAAGTTACGCCAGGGCTGGATCTTTCAACAAGACAACAACCCAAAACACTGCTCTAATTCTACTCTGGTATTTATGCAGAGGAACAAGTACAGTGTTCTGGAATGGCCATCCCAGTCCCCAGACCTGATAATTTGATAGATAAAAATGAAATTGCTGATCCAAACACCCAATTATTTATTTATGAAAATCATGGAAATTGACCTAAACTTTTGAACACAACTGTAGATGGTTGTATAAGATATTGGGCGACAGATGTTGATAGCACTCAAATGATTGTTATGGTTTAATCAACCGTAAATCTCAGAATTTCTCCCAAATTACGTTCTCAGGAAACTATTTTGAAAACCTAAATTACGTTCTATGCCGACCTATTTAGGGTGTTTTTACGTTTGAACTGCACGTTTTGTTATTAGGCTATATTTGTACTTGAATTACGTTGCTCCGGTACATTTCGTTTAGCGGATTTATGCGAGAACATTTCATACATTCCATAGCGTTTGAAATTATATTGCAACATTCACAGTTAAGGTTAGGTAGGAGGATACTAACGGTTAAGGTTAGGCATGAGGTTACTAACGGTTAAGGTTAGATATGACGTTACTGAGGTTAAGGTTAGAATTAAGGTTAGGGTTAACATTACAAAAACCGACAATCGCCTGTCTGCATGACGCAAGCAATAAAGAACAAATCACACACAAAGTGCCGGT
>JACXGM010012366.1:0-24063 GCA_016801145.1 Umbra pygmaea | reverse complement strand
TCTTCTCTACTGTTCATACTGTATCCTCTGATCGTCTTCTCTGCTGTACATACTGTATCCTCTTCTCTGACCGGTCTCTCTCACCCTCAGAGGATGTGTCCTCTTCCTACTCTCCACTATTGCACTCAAGTCTTCCTCAATTCTCAATCATCACATGGATGCTCACGTTTACCACCGTTCCTTGTGTACCTACATGTCTGGCTGTTGTCTACCTCTTCAGTAGAGCTTTGTGGCTCAAGATGATCAGCTAATTGGCCGTGCAGAGCATTCTAATATGGAAGTCATCTATGTGACTTTTTATCATCCTATAACTCCAGCCTTTCAGATGATAATAATGAGAAAATACAGAAAGGAAATCTGTGATGTTTTTTTTCATTGCCAGAGTGTTCTGCTTGTTACACCAGTCACATTCACCAAGGCAATTTGGCTCTTTGTCTGAGTCTGAGAGGGAAAGCTTATCTGTGCTAACGCTGCCGCAGGGGTGAGGTGCGCTTCTTCGAAACTGGACGTACCCCTTAGCATTCAAATCAAAGCAAATCCTCCCCCATTCTTTTTGGCCCATTCCTTCTCCCCTCTGAAGGCGTCCGCAACAGAGAGGAGGAGAAACCTCTGACTAGTATTAAATGGGTTCAAGCAGCAGCAAGGAGAATTCTGTTGACTGTCACAAAGCAAAGAGAGGCTTGCTGGGAAGAGGGAGGACAAGCTGTTGCCTGCAGGCTGGTCCGTAAGCCGGTGTGACAACACGCTTCCTACTACTGTGATTCCTACACATAGTATCCTTCATCAGACTGAGGCATCTAGAGTACGGTTCGCTGGTTGCGTTCATGTCAGGGTGTTTTTATTAATGATGAATAGACATCAAACCAATGTCCACTTCATTCCCATTGAGGGCCTGCCTCTACAGTATACCATAATGTTTCCAAAATGTTAGCTTGTATATAAACTTTTACCGGTCGGGCCAGCTTCATTTGCAATATCACACCGAAATTGAGCTGAAACAAAGAGCCGGAGGTTAGCGGCACACCTCCGCTGTGTCTCGAAAAGGTTTTGAAGACGAGTGAGTTAGGAGAGAAATGTGTCAGGATGTGAGAATGAGCAAATGATATGTTTGAGGCTTTCATTCGGAGCTCACCAAAGCACTCCCCTTCTCGAGTCTCTCCCAGATCCTAGATTCTCATTAAGGTGACAAGAGCGTGCTACCTTCCTAGTTACATACCCCCAAAGATCCAGCTAAAGAACTGGAGCTGTCTTCTAAAATACACCTACACTACAGGAATGACACTTTAGTGGAAGAGGAAAACAAAAAAAGGTATGATGATGAATAGTTGGATTAATATAACGTAGCACTTGTCCCAAAATGAAATTCATAGAGAAAATGTTGTAGCAAAATCGAGTAACGGATAAAGATTATTCAGAAAGTGGCGTTGCATAGAAAATTGAAGTTTGTGAGCTTGTCAGAGGAAGCCTGCTTCCCCAGGGCCTGGCAGTGTTGGTTATAATGCTCGCCATTAATATGTATCAGGAGGCGGGAAAAAATAATGTTGATCGTAATCTGATGGCGCTCCTTTGTCGAGCATATGAGATACCAAAATACCTCCATCAGTAGCAGACGCCGGCTAAATTAGAAGTTCCACCCACTCACACCGGCAGAGTGAGTCACGCCGCAGTGACAGGCCTGTTTAATAAAGGGTTGGAAACAAAGTTCTCGAGAGGGAAATACTGATTTCTGATTTTCTCGTTTTCAGAAATATTGAGGGGGTCTGCGCAGCTGCCAGAACAGCATGCTGAAGCATAGCAATTGGAATTGCATTGTGAATGCAAAGCCTCCTTCAAATTAATGCAACTTGTTTGTAGACCCAGCCAGCTGTGACTGTGAATCCTTATTCAGGCTGGACAATGTTGTACTTAAATTGCTACATTGCTTGTATTGTTGTGTTACTTATGGATGAAACTCCATCTCCCTGGCCTACTGCTCCACATGGTGTTCAATGGATCTTGACCCACCATTACAATCAATAAAATAACTTCTTCATGGTTTACAAATTGTAGTCTATTCTTACATTCACACACATATCTAAATATTTATCTGTTTTCTCAATCTCTGCAGCGCTGAAGGACCCATGCAGTGAAATTAACTGCAGCTTTGGTAGCACTTGCATCCAGTCCTCAGATGGCCTGTCAGCCAAGTGCATGTGCCCGTTGAGCTGTGACGGGAAGCCAGAGAAGGTGGTGTGTGGCAGTGATGGCCAAGACTACCGCAACGAGTGTGAGCTCTACATGCATGCCTGCAATACCAAGAAGAACATCCGGCTACAGTACCAGGGTTCCTGTGGTGAGCCCTCTTATGTGCTACTCTGTACCCTCTACCCACTTTTGTATACCATTCTGTACCCTCTACCCACACATATGTTACGCTCTGTACCCTCTACCCACATGTACGAATCTGTACTCTCTACCCACTCTGTGTCGCTCTATCCTCTCTACCCACTCTTATGTACCACTCTGTACCCTCTACCCACTCTTATGTACCACTCTATACCCTCTACCGACTCTTAAGCACCACTCTATATTAGTGATAGACCGATTGATCGGTCGGCCGACATATCGGGCTGATATTTGCATTTTTATGTGTATTGGCACCAGTAGCGTAGCCAGACAAAAATATTTGGGTGTGCATTTAAAAAACTTGGTGTGCCACATAGATTTTTCTCTACATAACAGAGGCCTATACTAAGCTATGTTCAACATGCCCTAGATTTCCTTTCATTACCTGGCTTCACTAAACCTAACAATTGCGATCTAGATACGAGATGTCACAACCGTGGTTATCAATTCATTAAATCAACCCAGGATTTCCCAATCTAGTGACAAGCGCGTTTACATAAAAGGGGCGGTGTGTGCATCATAGGACCAATCGTAGAAACGAACAAGTCTATGAGAGCCGCATATTTCGCTCAACTGTAATAAATTATAATTTTAGATAAATTTGAACAGCATCAAAAATATAATCCAGGCATAAAGCAAGAAGGAAAGCTGGGTAAAAAATGCCACTGTGTATTTAAAAGTGCTTCAGGCTCATCGATATCACTGACTATAATTACAATTGTGTATTTTACTAAGGGGGCACACATATTTCAGCTCGGTAATAACACAATGAATAATGTTGATAGTATGTAGTGGAGTGGACAGTAATCATTTGTAGCTTGTAAAAACACAATGCATTCAATTGCAGCCAGACACACGGCTGTCTTGCCATAATAAAACATGTTAGACTGCTTTTCAACTTTGACTATTAATACCAGTTTAAAAAAATACATTTTAACACTGCTACTGCTGCAGCAGCTAGCTACATCTCCTGCGAAGAAAAGTTCCTAATTTCCATATAGCTCACATCACTACAGTTCATAATATTGCTCAAAATCTACCCACCTTCATCAATGTATTGCAAAAAGCAGTTATTCTACTATAACAACATCAACAATAAATTAGACATTATAAACGAAAAATGTCAAATGTCATCACACCACATCACCTCAATCTCGCAATAGACAATCGAAAGCAATGAGGAAAATAACGCCATTTTCCACCATTTCCAAAAGCTTGCAAATTACACAATAATTCAAAACTCACAATGCTGATATTTCTTACCGGATTCAGAAAAGTTTGTCAGGCACACGCACCTGCAAGGCTGTATAGGCGGCAAGACAGTTTTACTCTGCTGCAGATTGGCCGAGTGGCATCGGCGGTCGAATGTCTCAGTGTTACCGGCAATGTTGGCAAGGCAGCCTCTGTGGCTGGCGTCTCCATTTCTGCGCCACTTTGAGGTCAGGATGTGCAAAACCACTTTCTAACAACCAGAATTGAGCTGTGAAACTTCTTTCCGGTTAAACGATCTACTACTAGGCTACATTTGAACATAATCATCCATTTCAAATTGAACCCGCCTTTCTACTTTGTGAAGGACAATCGACGTATGATTTATACCAATGTGTGACTTTTTTATGTTAACCCGCTGGTTTTGATTCCTGTGCAGCGGCACAGCGTAATAATCAACGCAACAAATCGCAGCAAGGCCTGACTGTGGAGGGATTTGTGGGACACATACTGGAATCAAAACTGAGGGGGCACAATATTCTAACTGAGGGGGCATTGCCCCCTTTTGCCCCCTCGTGCCACCGGGCCTGCTTCATGCTGACGGTGTATAACAATTGTATTTATTGTATTCTTTCATTTTCAACCCTGACAGTGTTAAACATGGGAGCAAATAAAAAATGTACAGGGTGTGTGAATTAATCGTTACAATACTTGGTTGTTTAACAAGTTCTGTAGGAAATAGGAATAGTAAATTTATGTTCTCATAATATGGTCTCTACAGAGAAAGGGGATGCATTGATGTTGATCCGTATCAAACAGACCATACATTAAAATACCTTGCACAAACAAACGCAACACTGTGCATAAAGTCTGTATCTGTATGTGCACAATTTTGATGTATCGCACTGCACTGGCACATACAGATCAAGATTAGCTGCTGAATGTGTTGGCCTATTACGCCCGTTTCAGTCTACTACACTGCTAGCCTCCCGTGATATTCGCTGGGGTCACGTTGGCGGCTATTTTTGCGCATTCACTTACATTTGTAGGCGTAGATCTAGAAAAAAAAAGAATTTATTTAAATGAACAAATATTATAATTAGACCATAATAGACTAGGTTTAAAAAAAATAACTTTGCCAAGGCTATAACAAAAAGCATGCATCTGATTTCTGGGTGTACAAGCACACCCTTGCACACCCGTGCCTAAGCCACTGATTGGCACCGGCCAATACGCGGCTGCTGTGTTCGCCAATTTTCCCGGCATTATTTATATCCCAGCAGCATAGAGCCCTGTATTGCCCTGCTGGTTTGCTTCTAAAGCTAAGGAGGGTTGGTTCCTGGATGGGAGACCAGTGCTGCTGGAAGTGGTGTTGGAGGGCCAGTAGGGGGCACTCTTCCCTCTGGTCTAAAGATCTCTCCCAATGCCCCAGGGCAGTGATGCTGACTTCTGCCCTGCGTAGGGTGCCGTCTTTCGGATGGGACGTTAAACGGGTGTCCTGACTCTCTGTGGTCATTAAAAATCCCATGGCACTTATCGTAAGAGTAGGGGTGTTAACCCTGGTGTCATGGCCAAATTCCCAACCAGGCCTCACTTCAATCATGGCCACCTAATAATCCCCCTCCTTCCTAATTGGCATATATAACTCTCCACCTGATAGCTGATGTGTGGTGAGCGTTCTGGCACAAAATGGCTGCCGTGCATCACCCAAGTGGGTGCTACACATTGGTGGTGGATGAGGTGGGCTTTCCCCCTCACTGTGTAAAGCGCTTTGGGTTCCTTGGAAGAAAAGCACTATATAAGTTGAATGCATTATTATTATTATTATTATTTACAGACAGGCGTCCACACAGGCAGCTCTGTGTTGCTGGAGACGCTGCAGTTCCCATGCAGACCATGCACTGCCCCTTGTTCTACCTCACCTGGTTTTACTATTTGATAATAGGTTTTTTAAGTTTAATAAATGTTCATTTTTTTAATTGAGACTTGTAACATTTGTTATCATCATTGTGTCATTTTTATGATGCAAATTGAAGGAGCAAAAGCAGTATCGGCTCCAAAAATTTGCTCAATAAAATCGGCAGCCTGTATCGTTCATCGGCTAATGCTGATGAAAAAAATTGATATCGGCATTAGCACAAAAAAATTAATATCTGTCGATCCCTACTCTATATGCTTTACCCACTCTGATGTACCATTCTGTACCCTGTACCCACTCTAATGTGTCGCTCTATCCCCTCTACCCACTCTGATGTACCGCTCTATACCCTCTACCCACTCGTATGTACTGCTCTATACACTCTAACCACTCTGATGTACCACTCTCTAACCTCTACCCACTCTGATATACCGCTTTATAACCACTCTCCCTCCCTTTCTCTCTTTACTTCACCCCTCCCCACTAATTTCTTCCCTTTCTCTCCCGCTCTTCTGCTCTCACTCCCTCCCATTTCTCTCTCTTCACCTTCCACTTTGTTGTCATCTCTTTCTTTGACTCTGTGTTTCTTTTTTTTAAATTCCGTGCTGAGTACGCTCCCCGCAGAGTAAATTATTCACTGTCGCCAAACAACGCCACATTTGTGAAGTCGGCCAGTTCGAAAGTGTTCCACCCCCTGTTTGTTTTGGTTATTTTCTCCTGAGGATGTGTGACTTTGAGGTATTTGTGTCGAGGGAAGCAGGGAAGACACAGAAAGACTAGTCTCACAAAAGTGATGAGAAGAGACCATGAGACACTTCCACAGGGAAGGAAGATGAATGCTTTAGTCCCTGAGAGGAAGGCTCTAATAAATATCTTACTCAAGCAGGTAACACCAGGCTCCATGTCGCTGCACCCTCCAGGGATATCAGGAAAGCTGGCCTGGCCGCCTGGCCGCCAGGCCCCTGATTCTCCCAGAAATATTTTCTCCAAGCCTTGACTGTCTCAACCGTCTACACACACTGTTCCTTTCATATTTATTGGGACATTGAAGCGTTTTGCGAATGTTATGCTCAAACGTGTACTAAAATCCCACAAATACTATGTAATATACTAAATTATCATATTTTAAGAGGTTTCCTGGGCACCAAAACGTTTTAGGACAGATTAGGGAGCGAATTAAGCACTTTAGAGTTTAGATTTTAACATTTTTCACATTTTTTTCCATCCAATAACTGTGTAAAGTCTGTGACCCATTGAACCCACCATATGCTGGGAATTTGTTTTGGTATTCTGCCAGGCCTGTACTGCAGCTTCTTCAGGAAAATCATCCACTATGTTTGACGGCATTTGCTTGCGCATACAAGATGTATCTGTAAAACTTCATTCCTCTACTGCCACCAGTAAAAACTCTCCTGCAATCTCATTCCCAGACATTTCATACTCAATTTACAGAAGTTCTGGTGGACCATTGGTACAAATGTGGCCTTCCACTTATTGCGTTACTCATAACGGACAACTTGGAATTGCATTTGATCCAGGCTCATATGCGTTGTGTGCAATAGCCTGGTGATGAGGTTACACATTCAGTGAAGATAAGTGGTCACACATGGCCAAAACAACAACACCTCCATCAGGTTTCAGAAATAAGGGGCTATGCTGTGGGGCTTATGCAGTTTTTCTCCTGCTATCACTCTAGTACTTTGTAATCTTTGTCTCATCAAAAAATGTTTACATTTCTGTGATTTATGTACAAAAAAGACATCCACCAATAAACCAGAAAGAATTCCTTGTTTGGTAAAACTTACTAGGCAATAAATCTCTTTCTGATTTTGATCAGTCCACAATATTTATTTTCTCCAAAACTCTGCAGGCTCTAAGCAAAATATTCCAGACAACCTGCTTCTGAGGCTAACTAGTTTATTGTACCTTACAGTGTGGCCTATGTAGTTCTGTGAATGGTAGCGTCTGACTCATCCACACATACACCCTAGAGTGTTCCTGATCTGTCGGCCAGTTATTTTTTTCAGTGCTTTTCATTCCTTTTAATAATGCTCCAAACTTCTGTTTCTGATAAGCCAAAGGTCTTAGCTAAGCCTGTGATATGGGTAGGTTCCTGGCAGGACAGCCTCAGGAACCTACCCACCTCTTGGTTTACCCATTTGACCTGCCCGTTGGACTCAGGTTTGAACCCGGGGGTGACGATGACTGTGACCCCCAACCGCTCCATAAAGGTTTTCCAGACACGGGACGTAAACTGGTAGCCCTGGTCAGAAACAATGTCCTCCGGGATCCTGTAGTGCCGGAAGACTTCCGCAGAGCTTTCGCAGTCCAGGATGGTGGTGTTCCCCTGTGAGGTGGGGAGGTTAGCCAAAAAATATATAGATAAATGAGATCATGGTCATTGTGGAACTGACATAGGGTGCAGTTTACATGCTGGGAGGTGTCTTTGGGACTTACTCTAGGCACATACCAAGCAGGAGGATACATATACCGTGTTCCAAGTATTATGCAAATTGGAATTACGTGTCATAAACATTAAATATTTGGTTTTTCATTCAAACTCATGGATGTTATTGTGTCTCCGGGCTCTTTGAATCACTGAAATCAATCTCAGACACCTGTGAAAATGAGTTTGCCAGGTGAGCCCAATTAAAGGAAAACTACTTAAGAAGGATGTTCTTCATTATTAAGCTGGCCACAGGTTTCAAGCAATATGGGAAAGAAAAAGGATCTCTCTGCTGTGGAAAGGCGTCACATAGTGCAAGGCCTTGGACAAGGTATGAAAACATTAAACGTTTCACGAAAACTTAAGCGTGACCGCCGTACTGTGAAGAGATTTGTGGCTGGTTCAGAGCACAGACGGGATCGTGCAGATAAGGACATAATGAGGAAGGTTACTGCCAGACAAATTCATCGGATTAAGAGAGCAGCTGCTAAAATGCAAAACAGGTATATGAAGCTGTTGGTGCCTCTGGAGTCCGGCGAACCTCAAGGTGTAGGATCAACAAAAGGCTTGCAGTTTTGCATAAACCTACTATTCGGCCACCCCTAACCAATGCTCACAAGCAGAAACAGTTGCGGTGGGCCCAGAAATACATGAAGAATATTTTTCAAACAGTCTTATTTCCTGATGAGTGCCATGCAACCATGGATGGTGCAGATGGATGGAGAAGTGGATGGTTGTGGATGGCCACCATGGCCACCAATAAGGCTGCGACATCAACAAGGAAGTGGCAGAGCCAGGTTTTGGGACGGAATCATGGTGTGAGAGCTGGTAGGCCCCTTTAGGATCCCTGAAGGTGTGAAAATGACCTCGGAAAAGTATAGAGTTTCTGACTGACCACTTTCTTCCATGGTACAAAAAGAAGAACCGTGACTTCCATAGCAAAATCATATTCATGCATGGAAATGCACCTTCTTATGCTGCAAAGTATACCTGTGTCATTGGCTGCTATGGGCATTAAAGGAGAGAAACTCATGGTGTGGCCCCCATCCTCCCCTGACCTCAACCCTACTGAAAACGTTTGGAGCATCCTAAAGCAAAAGATCTATGAGGGTGGGAGGTAGTTTGCATCAAAACAGCAGCTCTGGGAGGCTATTCTGACATCCTGGAAGGAAATTCAAGCAGAAACTCTATAAACTCAAAAGTTCAATGGATGCATTGAACTTTTGCCCTGTTAAGATGTGTAAATATGATCTCCTAATGCTTCAAATTCAACAAATGACCGTTTTCAGTTCTTTAGAACCTATGCAATGTTTCGAAACTCTGTTGTGCATAATAATTTGAAACATTTTGGGTTTTGTATTTTGGAAAAAAAATATTTTTTCATTGGGTGGTTTGTTTATTGAAATTTGACTTATACCCAAAAGGTTGGTGACTTGAAAATTACACTGACTGTAATTTGCATCGACTATTTAGGGAAATCAGTGTAAACTATCATTTCTATAATAATTTGGAGCGTGGTGTACATTCTCACATCCCTAGCCAGAGTGGGGCACAAGTACCATTCAGCGAGGCATTGGACCGTGTAGCTTATCCCCAGATGCCCGGAGGGGACGTGTGGGCCCAGTAGATTAGCCGGTCGCGCACCGTGGGTGGAACATACTGGAGACCAGCATGGCAGTTGGCAGGAGCTGGATCCTCCTTGCTGCCCGGATGTACTCCAGGTTGCAAAGGTCAGTCCACATAAGGAAAGGGTGTTTAGCCCCCTTCAAGCCAGTGTCTCCAAACTGTCAAATCTTTAAAAATGTCTAGCAACTTTTCCCAGACCTCCCGCACGAGGCAGCACATATTGGCATAGCGCTGCCTGGGATTTGAGTTAGATAAATCCAATTATCTGTCCTGCCACATCGCTCTCCAGCGACTTCTTATTTCCAGATTGGGCGCCTGTAAATTCCATCGTGGAAGTATAGTCGGTGAATGTAATCATCTTGTGCATGATCTGATTAAAGGCTTCCGTGTAGATTCACATTGCGAAAAGAATCGGCGGCTGGTTGGATGAACCATCTGCATACCCCTGGCCATCCCACAGATCTGGCAATGGAGTTGCAGTGCTGTCGACAAGGCAGGGTTAGTGGAAATTGGATAGAGAGGGAAATTAAAACAAATACAAAAAACAATGGCTAGCAGCTCCCGATTGCGCTGCAGGAGTGAGATTCTGGGAGAGGGTACAGCTCCAACCCCTGCTTTGAATCCATCCACCTTTAGGTGGGCAATGACGGGTCAGGGTGAGCCAACACAGGTAGCGAGGAAAACAAGGCCTTCAGTGAGGTGAAGGCCCTGTCAGCCCCAGCTGACCACTTGAGCTTGGAAGGCCCAACCTTCATCAGCAAGGTGATCAGACACCCTGCTAAAGCCCTGAATGAACCTCCAGAAAAAGTTAGAAAAACCCAAGGCCAATTAATCAAATCCTCAATGCGACATCAATGCGCTGTTCCTCCATTTTCACCCAATGGTCCGAAACACCATTCCAAACGATGATCCGATATACTGTGTCAAGATTATGGGCGAACAGCCTTTGCAAAACCTTTTGAACGAGGTCGACATGCTGTGCACATATAGTCGTAGACACCAGAATGTTGGCAATGTACACAATTACACTGCATCCCATCATGTCCCTGAAGACCTTGTTCACAAACGACTGAAAGACCGAAGGAGCATTCATAAGATCATGTGGCATGACCATGTATTCATAATGGCCAGTCGTAGTGCTAAATGCCATCTTATGCTTGTCACCTTCTCAGATATTCACCAAATTATATGCAGCCTGGAGATTTAATTTCGTCACAAAATGCATCCCATGCATCTGCTTTATAACTGTGTTTATGAGAGGCGTTTAACCTGTGTGTCTGGAGGTTAAGGGGCCTATAATCAATGCATGGGTGCAGACCAACATCTTTTTTCTTCAAAAGAAAGACACCTCCCCAAGCACTGTAGTGTTTTTTTTGTATTGAGAAGTATTTTTATGGGAATATGCAAATATCAGATAGATATCAGATGGGCCCTATCTTACACCCAGCGCAATTGACTTTTTACACAAACGCGTGTATCATTCCTATCTTGCACCCGACGCATATGGGACTTTTCCATTCACAGACATGCGTTGGTAAATTAGGGAATGAACTTGCATTCGCTGGGCGGTTCAGCGAAAAGAAGAGGCGTGTTCCGGCGCGAACGTTCCCTGGTGCCATCTTGCAGTTCCCGAAAACAATTCCGCTACTGACCAGGAAAAACCTGGTTAAAAGTCAGTGGCGTGTTATTCATATGCTATTTTAAGGGCGCATGCTTATTGCTTAACCATAATATAGCGTGTGCACAATGCGCATACACTTTGCTACTCTCATCTAGACAAATGCAGCAGTTCTTTATTATTGCAATACATAATTAGAAGGAAAAATATTACCACACGAGGGAAGTTATTGTGGTGTCCGAAAATGTAAAAACATAGGTATACATCTAGTGTTCACATTTACTCAAATTATTCAGAATGAATTATTTGCACTGATATACATCAACCTCAAGGGAACCCATTCAATCAACATACAAGTCATTTGCAATGCTAATAGTAAAATCACCCATGTCTCTACCCTGGCTTAAGCCACGACTCATTTATGGCAACTTTGCCATGAGGAATCCCCCCTTCGATGGGTGGCTGTGAAGGGGACAACGGCTATCCATTAAAGACATGGTTAATGATGACACAATTTATGATGCCAGCAAGTGCGTGAAATGCTGTTTAATCGAAAACACACACAAACACGCAGTGTAGCCTAATTGAACGAACATTTGGCACACTGAAAATGCGTGTCAGGTATTTGGATAGAACAGGTACACTACTCAAGTGCAGCAGTCTTTGTGGCTTGTTGTGTTTTACTCAACATTTCCATGAATCATGGATGTTTTGATGACATAAATAAGGAAATATTAGAGGACTTCAGGAGGAGTGATGTTGAAATGCATGTGCCGTTGCCACTTAACCCAAATGCCCAGAAATGTAGAAAGGGAAGCTTATTTGAAAGAAGAGTATTCTTGGTCAAATGTTAAAATACGTTGCAAAAATATTACCATGCATTCATAACTTCGTGATTCAGTGAGAGTGAGTCCAAAACATCGGAAAGTAGGCTATGTCTTGTGATATTTCTTTATTTACATTTTGTTAAAAGAAAAATCTATAGCAATCTGTTATAACAGCAATCTGCCATGGAACAAGCGCGTCTGCTCTTAAAGGGAATGTGAGATGACGCTCTGATTGATTTATTGCACGTTACGCCCAAACCACACCTATGACTAATGAAGCTACTTCAGACCTACCCGTTTTAGATTTGCGTCGGGCGCAAGAGTCATTTATCCCGCCGGTAAAATAGCAACAGCACCCGGAACCCTCCCACAATGTCACTTGCGTTTCACGTTTGATATTTGCATTTCAGATCATTAAAATAGTGTGTTAATTTGATCATGAAGCATCAGTATTAAATGGAATACTGTAATGCTTGGTACAGTTTAAAGACAGATAGGTTGGGTTATGAGTACAATTGTACTTGCATTGGCCATATGCATTGGTTTGAGCATATGAAATGAAACCTGAATATATATATATATATATATATATATAATATCTTTAGAAGTGAGGGATTTTCTAAAATGTCATTAGACCAAAGATAACTGGCTAGGACCGGATTCTGCTGACCACCATTTTGGAATGCATGCCATAAGTTAACAAAATGGTCTTTGGCCTTAGGTTATATAGGGAGAGACAGAGACTATTGTGAAAGTTACGCATCAGAAGTGAGTGATAAATGTCTGATCAATAGGTCCACATGACATTTTAGGTGATTAAGTAGTTTTCTAAGGAAAACAGTTTGTCATCAGACAGATGTTATCAACACAAAACAGTTATCAATACCTTTAAAAATTATTTCAGACAATGTATAATGTGTGGTATGTTTAGTAATGACAGGTCTTATACATTTGTGACATACTTCAAGACTAGGAATTCCATACAGTGGAACCTTTATGTACAACTTGAAATTGTGAACATGACATACAGAGCATCCAGTAAGTATTCACAGCGCTTCACTTTTTCCACATTTTGTTATGTTACACCCTTATTCAGAAATGGATTAAATTCATTATTTCCCTCAATATTCTACAAACAATACCCCATAATGACAATGTTAAAGAAGTGTTTTTGAAATCTTAGCAAATTTATTAAAAATAAAAAACAAATAAAGAACATACGTAAGTATTCACAGCCTCTGCTCAATACTTTGTTGAAGCACTTTTGGCAGCAATTACACCCTCAAGTCTTTTTGAGTATGATGCTACAAGCTTCACACACCTATTTTTGAGCAGTTTCTTCCATTCTTCTTTGCAGGACCTCTAAAGCTCCATCAGGTTGGATGGGGAGCGTCGATGCACAGCCATTTTCAGATCTCTCCAGAGATATTCAATTGTTTTAGAGTCTGGGCTCTGGCTGGGCCACTCAAGGACATTCACAGAGTTGTCCTGTAGCCAGCGGTGTGCTTAGGGTTATTGTCCTGTTGGAAGAAGAATCTTCGAACCAGTCTGAGGTCCTGAGCCCTCTGGAGCAGGTTTTCAGCAAGGATGTCTCTGTACATTGCTGCATTCATCTTTCCCTCGATCCTGCCTAGTCTCCCAATTCCTGCCACTGAAAAGCATTCCCACAGCATGATGCTGCCACCACGCTTCACTGTAGGGATGGTTTTGGTCAGGTAATGAAAGGTGCCTGGTTTCTTCCAGACATTACGCTTGCCGTTCAGGCCATAGAGTTCAATCTTTGTTTCATCAGACCTCAGAATTTAGTTTCTCATGGTCTGAGAAGGCTTCAGGTGCCTTTTATCAAACTCAAGTTAGGCTCTCATGTGCCTTTTACTAAGGAGTGGATTCCCTCTGGCACCTCTACCATACAGGCCTGATTGGTGGAGTGCTGCTGAGATGCTTGTTCTTCTGGAAGGTTCTCCTCTCTCCACAGAGAAACATTGGAGTTCTGTCAGAGTGACCATCGGGTTCTTGGTCACCTCCCTGACTAAAGCCACTTTCCGACTGAGTAGTTACAGGAACGTAGTTATAGGAACAGTCCACTTCTAAACAGTTCTAAACTAACTACTCTCCCCCAAAACCGGTTTTGCTATTTTCATTCACACTGGTCAAGTGGCCATAGGAACTGGTAGGAGGAATAAGGGAGTGACGCAAGCACTGCAACAGTCTTTTATAGCGATGTCACTAGACTTTAGCGTAGCGCCACATACAACAACATTTCACAATTAAAGGTTAGTAACACTGGGTGTATGATTGGAGATAAGTGTGTAAATCATCTTATGTATGCGGATGATCTGTTTGTTTGTTCAGATTACGAGGCATCCAATACAATTTAAAAAAAGAGTGTTGTGTTGATATGTCCTCATAACAGAGTTCGAACGTCAGCGTTTAAAAACTAGACTGGAGTCATAGCAATTTAGTAGCCACTTAACAGAGAAACACAGAAGACGAAGGCTCCAGCACAATATGTAGCTAATATACAGACAAACGAAACGACGGGTGTGATTTATAAGTCGGACCAATCAACATAGACCTAGGAAAAGGGAAAGACCCTGCTCTGGAGTAGGAGCTGAAAGAGTTATAGGGACTGCAGTGCAAGGAAACTAAATAATCCCTGAATACAAGAAAAAAAGGGTTATAGGAATGATATGCGGCTTAAGGCTCTTCTCCCTCGATCGCATAGTTTGGCCGGGTGGCCAGCTCTAGGAAGAGTCCTGGTGGTTCCAAACTTCTTCCATTTACAGATGATGGAGGCCACTGTGCTCTTTGGGACCTTCAATGCTCAACAGGAGGTTGTCAAAGCCAATCGACATGTCCACCAACTGGTCAAGGCCCAGGGTGCAGTCACGACATGGCGATTTATGTCGGACATCCACCCGAATACCGCTCCAATAATGATCACGGCCTGCTCATTCCACCCGGAACCAGAGTCCGGAATTTGAGGGCGTACTCCTGAGCCTTCCGGGTGCCCTGGTGCAGGTGTTGGAGCTGTTCGCCCTCCTCTCTGCCCTCTAGGGGATAATCAAACACGGCGCTGAAGAAACAGGTAAACTCCTTGTAGTCATCTACAACTGGATGGCCACATCCTGGTAAGCCCTCGTAGGTTTTTTAAATAAAACTCATGATACAAGGACATAATTGTAAACACAGGGGCTTCTCTTAAGCCCAAAGGACATAAAAGCTCAAGGCTGCTGATCTTTACGAGGCATGCAGGCCTGTCGTGGAATTCGGCTTAAGGAGAAAAATAAATGAGGCATGCAGGCCCATTGTAGAATGATCAGCAAAGTGGAGACAACAACACACAAATGACTAGGGGAGAGAGTAAACACAGGGAATGATTACTGAAGACGAACATGTGCTCAGGAGAGGGCGGTGGCATCAGCAGGCCTATGACATCAAACACTGGAACTTGGACACACCAGGAGAGGGAGCCACCGCAAGGGAGATGTTACAGTTTGTTGTCATTTTTAAATGGTTTACATTTACAGAAATACCCTCATATTCAGTACACAGCTGGGCCTATGCACCCAGAGCCATGCCTGTCTGTCTGTAAGTTTAATTACCTTATCAGCTGGGATCGACTGTGGGCGCCAGGAATTCTGGAATCTGCTCTCGTGTGTTTATGGGAGCTAATGGTTTTTGGAAGGGGGATGATGTGACATCATTGCGTTTCTGGCGCTGGACAGTGTTTGCATTTACGATAAAACCCTCAAGTTGGTAGCGGCCCGTGTTTTATATCCTCATGTGAGAACGATTCCATTCTGCTAATAGACACACTGCCTGCAATCCATGACCTTTGCCATGTTGTAGCTGGCATCGGCCCTGCTGATGCCCAGCCTGCCCAGCCATACCGAGGAAGCCAAGCTAGCGCTGTCCCTATGTCCCTGGCCTTTGTTTCAGCTCAGCCTCCACTTCTTTTTGCCTTTCTCTCTCTTTTCCCTCTGTCCGTTTGGACACGTCTCCTCTGTAGTGTTTGTAACAGCTGGATCTCAGCTTGGCAGTGTTTTAATGGCAGAGCAGTGGTACATAAATCCACTGAAGAAGAGAAGGGTAGAGAGCTGAAGCAAAGCTAGCAGCTTCTATTTCAATAAGCATCTCCCCAGTCCCATTATGATTACAACTGATATGGCTGCCAGCACTAGCCGCCTGCACAGCTTCCCCCAGAGATGAGTGCAACGAGGCCCAATCAGAAGGAAACTTTCTCCATCTATATGGAGCCTGTTGTCTTTTCATGAGATTCCCAGCTTTCCAACACGTGCTAATAGCAGGCGTATCTCAGGCGTATCTCAGGCGTATCTCAGGCGTATCTCAGGCGTATCTCAGGCGTATCTCAGGCGTATCTCAGGCGTATCTCAGGCGTATCTCAGGCGTATCTCAGGCGTACCTCAGGCGTACCTCAGGCGTACCTCAGGCGTACCTCAGGCGTATCTCAGGCGTATCTCAGGCGTACCTCAGGCGTATCTCAGGCGTACCTCAGGCGTACCTCAGGCGTACCTCAGGCGTACCTCAGGCGTACCTCAGGCGTACCTCAGGCGTACCTCTGGCGTACCTTTGGCTTACCTCTAACATATCTCTAACATATCTCTAACATATCTCTAACATATCTCTAACATATCTCTAACATATCTCTAACATATCTCTAACATATTGTATTTCTGGGGATTAATACTCATGTCTCGCCACTGACTGTCTGTTTCTCTGCTGTCAATAGATCCATGCAGAGACAGTGAGAACAACCTGAATGTGGCGTGCCGCGTTCAGCCACGCACCCGCCAGCCTGTCACTGTTACAGACTGCCCGCTGGTCAGTGATCCTTTGTGTGCCAGTGACGGGCAGACTTACGAGAGCAAGTGTCATATGATGCGGGCTGCCATGCAGAATGGAATAGAACTCAGGAAGATCCACCCAGGACCCTGCAAGAAACAAGGTTCGCACAACTAAACACACAGACACACACCTGAACACACACACACACCTAAACACACACACACAAACACCTAAACACACATAAACACACAGACACACATAACACACAGACAAACACCTATACACACACAGACACACACCTAAACACACAGACACACCTAAACACACACACACAGAACTAAACACACACACACAGCCTTTTGTACCTATCTAAGTGGGAACTTGAGAAGTAATTTTGACCTAAAATTCAATGTTCCCTATTTCCTAGCCCTAAACCTAACCCTAAAGCTAACCATACCATAACCCTAACCTTAACCTCAGTAACCCACATTTAGTGTATAAAATGAACCTTTCAATAATGCCTAACCCTAAACCTAACCGGCAATGTCTAAACCTAATAGTAACCCCAATTCTAACACTATGCCCAATAGTAAGTATTTCCCTAAACCTAACCCAGAGCCATAAATTGCAATTCTCCAACAGCGGACTTGAAAAATGTCCCCACATGGTCAATGTTTTATGTCTATCTATACATGTGGGGGCCTAAAGGTCCCCACATGTTAATATAGACATGTACACCTAAACACACACACGTACACCTAAACACACACACACTTACACCTAAACACACACACACGTACACCTAATCACACACACACGTACACCTAAACACACACACACCCCTAAACACACACACACACCCCTAAACACACACACACACACCTAAACACACAGACACACACCTAAACACACAGACACACACCTAAACACCCAGACACACACCTAAACACACACAGCCAAACACACAGACACACACAGACACAAAACACCGAAATACCTACACGAACACGAACACGCACACCTAAACACACACACACTTAAGCACACAGACACTTAAACACACACACAGGCTCAGGGTGTGCTGCTCTGTATGACAGACAGCGTTGGTGCTGTGCCCCTAAAAGTTTCAGCCTCTCTGCTCTGCAGGTTACTGACAAAGCTGTAGTGAGCAGCATTTTGTGGCATAACGCTACCAAATGGATTCATAGCCGAGGAGGTTTTTCAGTAATTACATTTTTCCAGATACAAATTTTCGTTTGTTTTAGCACATAGTAGGCTTCAGAGTTTTTTAGTCTGGATCATATTAAAAGGAAACTCATTCTCGCAGTGCCTCCTGTTTAACTAGAAAGGATGTATATTATATATATTTTTTAACAGTTTGAAATAGAGAGGACAATTTAGTTTGATATGCAGATTCATGAAACCAGTTCCTTAATTGCTTTGAATAAATGACAGTTGATATCATGACATCATACAGCATGTCTCTCAGATTTATGACACACCGATAAGGCTTGCTGTAATTAAGTTGCACCATAGCATGACTGCTATACAAGAAAGAGGGAAAAAAGTAATTGCTCCCAATTGAATTGCTGTTGATACAGTGATCAGAACACAATGAATTATAAGCTCTGGGATCCCCTGACCTCAAACTAATTAATAATTAATTATTTCAGCAGAACACTCGAATGAGCCCTACTTTCATTTGCATCTGAAGTTACATTTTATTGAAAGGAAGTTCTCACTCCAGCACACTTCACAGAGCATATCACCACCGTGTCCCTTGTTTTACAGAGGAGTGCAGGGAGAACTGCCAGTTCAATGGTGTGTGCCAGGTGGAGCGCCTGGGTGTGCGCTGCTCCTGCGATCCCATCCAGTGTGACGGCACCTACAAGCCGCTGTGCGGCAAGGACGGGCATACCTACGGCAATGACTGCGAGCGCCGGCGGGCCGAGTGCCAGGCCAAAGCTCACATCCCCGTCAAGCAGCAAGGCCCATGTGGTGAGTCGATCTGGATGAATCCCCTCAGTGTTTCTGAAACGTCCTGCTCTCCCTGTGTAACAATTGTTTAGTCTCCTGATGGGTGGGAACAATGCAAGCAGACAGGAATTTACTGTGACCCCCACATTTCCCTTCAACGCCATCAACTTCACCCCCGTCACGCTCCGCCATCACATGACACATGAAACACAACAGCCTTCATGTTTCATTCATGCCATGGTAGTGCCAGTCTTCCACCTCACTGGGTCTCTGTTTCTCTCCGCAACATGTGGATCGCTTTGTCTCTGGGCTGTCTTTGTCTCTGTCTGTGTGTCTCTGTGGCTTCTTTTAAACAGGTCTTCTTCTGTTCCAGTGTTTCTCAGTCTGTCTGTCTGTCCATGTGACGTCTGCTGCAGTTCTGGAAACGCCACTCGCTGCAGCAGGGGAGAGTTTAACCTTTGACACTTCAGGTGGACACTGGCCAATTGGGGCGGGTCAGAAACTGTCCTTCAATACTAAACAGGGGTGGAGGGATGGTTTACCTCTCTCCCTCTCTCTCCCTCTCTCTCCCTCTCTCTCCCTCTCTCTCCCTCTCTCTCTCTCCCTCTCTCTCTCTCCCTCTCTCTCTCTCTCTCTCTCTCTCTCTCTCTCTCTCTCTCTCTCACTCTCTCTCACTCTCACTCTCACTCTCACTTTCTCCCTCTATCTCTAAAATGGAGAAGTAGGTTCTCCCACCCATCTCCAAGCTGTCAGTCCTGTGTGCCTCTCTGTGCCCCCTCCCTGCAGCCCTTCTCTGTCTGCGGGGGAAGAAAGCGTCCGTCCGTGAGGTTGGAAAGCTCTTCTTCTTCCATCTGTCTTGTCTAGTCTGCTGTCAACTCTGTTTCCTGTTGTCCGACCCCATGTACCAAGCCTGTACCAAGCCAGTGCCAACCCTGGCAACCCAGCATGGCATTGCATGTCGATAACCCCTCCAGTGCCCATAGGTGCAGACTTTGTCAGGACTTGTAGAACCGCAGTGGATAAACCAACCTTTTCAATTGCATTCTAGCCTTGCTGCAGGCCTCTGCTTGCCCACGGCAGTAACAGACTATTCAGCAAATGAAAGCCTCCATGGAAGACTGCGATCATTGATTTTATAGCTGAGTGTTTTTTCCTCAGCTGTAGAGCCAACATCTGTGCTGATATCACAGAGCGTGGAGGGCTCTAAGGTAGAACAGCTTAAGTACATCACAGAGCGTATAGGTCCCTAACATAGAATGATAGAACAGCATAATGACATCACAGAGCATAGATGGCCCTAATGTAGAGTGGCAAAGCAGCTTAACCATATCACAGAGTGTAGAGAGTCCTAATGTAACGTGGGAGAGCAGCTTAACGACATCACAGAGCGTCTAGGGCCCTAACATAGAATGATAGAACAGCATAATGACATCACAGAGCATAGATGGCCCTAATGTAGAGTGGCAAAGCAGCTTAACCATATCACAGAGTGTAGAGAGCCCTAATGTAACATGGTAGAGCATTTTAACGACATCACAGAGCATAGGCAGCCCTAAATTAGAGCAGCTTAAGGACATCACAGAGCGTATAGGGCCCTAACATAGAATGATAGAACAACATAATGACACCACAGAGCGTAGATGGCCCTAATGTAGAGCGGTAAAGCAGCTTAACCATATCACAGAGCGTAGAGAGCCCTAATATAGAGCGGTAGAGCACCTTAACGACATCACATAGCATAGAGGGCCCTAAGGTAGCGCAGCTTAAGGGCATCACAGAGTGTATAGAGTGATAGAACAGCATATTGACATCACAGAGCGTAGATGGCCCCAATGTAGAGCGGTAAAGCAGCTTAACCATAACACAGAGCGTGGAGGGCCCTAATGTAGAGTGGTAGAGCAGATTCACAACATCACAGAGCATAGAGGGCCCTACGGTAGAGCAGTAGAGCAGCTTTATGACATCACAGAGCATAGAGAGTCCTAATGTAGAGTGGTAGTGCATGTTAACGAGGGCCCACAGGCGGACACTAGCAATGCTCGATCTTCACTGTTTCAGTCAGACATCTCCATCTCCTGACTGGGCTTAGTTGTGTGAATACTAAGTCGTGTTCCCTCAGCAAGGTGGGAAGAAGCACGGCTCTACAGTATCACGCTGTCTCATTAGTATTGTCTTCCGGTCTCTTCCCCTGTCTTTTTCGCCACCCATAAATTAACATGTCAATGTTTTTTTTGTTGTTGTTTTATTTTATTATTTCGACAAAGTAAACAGTCCCATTCCTTATTTTCTGCCGCTAGAGATTCACAGTATGTTTTTTTAATGCATTTCAATTGACATTTGCATATTTAGCCAAAGCTCATTCAACGGATTTAATTTAACATCAAAAGGAGATGAGTGTGTACCTGTTTGTATGTGCAAGTGTACTTGTGCGTGTGTTTGTGTATGTGGAACTATGGGTAGAGGACACCTGCACACAGTTTGATGTTTAATAGTAGTGTTTCTTCTTACATTTTTCATATTTTTAACATTGCAGTCATTTAGCAGTTGCTGTTTTCCAGAGTGCCTTACAGTTAGTATTTTCATCTTAAAAGAGCTAGGTGGGCTGAAAAGTAATAGTAAGACACATCTTACTCAATAATGTAGTTATTCTTCCATGTTATTGATTATGTATAACAATAAGGGTGTTTAAAAATGAATAGAATTCGGGTCCCCTTCCTGCTGATATTTCCTCTGTGTGGAGCACTGAGCTCTGGATGAATTATCTACCCCTTACTTCAGTGGTGTCCTCCCCACCTGGCTATACGATACCCACACAGCCTTGTGTGCACAGGATGACTGTGTGGTTTCCGGAAATCCCTGTAACGATAGTTAGCGGGTTAAGGTTAAAGTTAGGGTTAGTTAATTAGGGGGGTTCGTTAAGGTTAGGGTTAGTGTTAGCTAATTAAAGGGTTAAGGCAAGTGCTAGGTTTTGGTGTTATGTTTAGGGTTTTTTGGGTTAGGTAAATCATTTTTTGAAAGTATGAACCAAAACTAGTAAAATGTTTGTGTATATATTTGAGTGTGTGTGTTACAGCCATTGTTTGCCTGTACATTATTACCAACTACACACACATGCACACAAACACACAGACAGGGCGTGTGGCAACTAACTGGGCCAAACCACAAACCATCTCAGGAAATCCACAGTCTCTTGACATCATTCAAAGCCTACTATTAAGCACTTACTATGTACCAGGATGATGAGAGAGCAGACAAGAACACTAGCATACCTACCGAGCACATACAGTACCCAGAAAAATAGGGAAAATAGGGCCCTGTCTTTCCTCTTTCTCCTGTCTGTCTGCACTGTCTGTCTCCCCTGTCTGTTTTGCCCTGTCTGTCTCCTCCACCAAACATGCAGATGCGTCCTGATGCGTTTCTTGTATACAATTCTAGTGTCAAGCTTTCTATAACCTGAAAGTGGTTTCTCCTGATGGCTGGACCACATAGGACAGAGCAGTGAGTGTAACAGCAGGATGATAGGCTGTCATGCCACAGTGCTAGTTTATCGATCCCACCGCGAGCCGTCAGGAGGCTAAGAATCCTCCAGATATGACACAGAACGGCAGGAGGCCCTAAATCTCCATCACATAGCTGAGTGTGGTGACAACCCCCTGATGCCACTGTCATCCACTCTTTCACTCTACGTCCCTCAACGGCCACTTGTCCCCCATGGGGGGGCAGCAACTCCCCTAATCACACAGGCTCCAGTGTCGCCAAACCGCCCTACTTGATTTCTAAGCCTGTACGATGGGGATTTGATTTAGCACTGTGTGTTTTCATGTATACGCCTCGATTGAGTTCCACAGCAATGTGTTGGAGGTCAGCTCTCGTGAGATGGCCCGGTTATAGAGGCTGAAGGGGAACGCCACTGGATTGTGAGAAGCTTTTAGAGCGACAGACAGACGTGTGTGTCTCTGTATGTGTGTGTGTGTGTGTACACTTACACACTCTGCACTGGGAGGTTAACAGAGAATCACTCATCCGGCGAGACGCTTGTCATTGACAGAGCCTCAATGAATAAGGATAAATTGGGGAGAGAACTAAATGTGTGCGTTTCCCCCTAGGTGACAAGTCTCTCCGGTTAATATTTATAATTTGCATGTTTATTTGATTAGTATCTCTGGCGCCGTGCGTAGACACAAGTCACTGGCTGTGATTATACTCGTAAACAATAACGAGCTGAGTACCATTGAACCCAGCGAGGACCTCCAGTGATGGTAATGTCGGGTAATGAATCAAATTAGTGGTGGCCCAGTGTGGTCTAGTGGCCTGAGCTGCTTCTCTGTTCACATCCAACCCCTCTTGGTGTTACACATCCTCTGTTCCTGCCCCTCCTCTTGTTCCCTATCTGTCCTTTCTGTCCAAATACTCATTAACAACACATACAGGAGTGTGATTGTGTTAATACTTACAATTTATGAATGGAATTAGTGGAGGTGCTGTGTGATTCAGTCAGATGGTGCAGTGGTACAGTGTAAATTATATTTAATATGTCCCATAGCCATTTTCTTTTTATTTCATACATTTTGGGGGGGTGATTTATTTCGTCCATTTTTCTCCTTTCCTTATTGGACATACTCACCAACTATACGTTTGCGATTTAATTTACAGGTGCCCGATCAGCACACGAGGAGTCGCTGGAGAGCGACATGGCAGGTAGATAATTCGACTTAAATGGGCTGCCTTGTACTGGAGGTGTGAGCAAAGTTGCAGAAGCCATTGTCAGGCTCGATCCACTGACTATCTTGATGTAGACTGGCCTACAAATGCAGCGACTTAGCCCACTAGACCACGCAGACCACCAGTCCGTAGCCATTTTCATGTGGTTCATATTGGATAGGGGCAGAGTTGCTACTGTAAACAGGCCATGTGGGGGTATACAGGATCCCCCTATGATGATCACCTGCCTCCTAACCCCGTCTGTTGCACCACACCCTCCCTGCTTCCTCTTCCTCTCCTGTGTCTGTTGGTGCTCTGTGTGCTGCCAGCTCTGCCCATGTGCCATGTGGTGGCCAGCATATCCTGCCCACCCTCCCTCCTCTTTACATGTCATCAGATGGAGGAGGTCATCTGTGTTCCCTCCATAGAAATAGAATGGATAGAAAGGCCATTGAACTGCTTGGCGTGGTCGTTCGATTAGTACACAACAAAATGGTAATTTTTTTGTGTACTAAAATGCCCCCACACTGTTCTTTAACCTGCCCCC
>JACXGM010012365.1:0-14848 GCA_016801145.1 Umbra pygmaea | reverse complement strand
GCTGGAGGAGCGGACATTAAGATTAAGTGATGCTGTCGTGTTGGCGAGCAGTGCACTGCATCATCCTGCTGCAAAGACAGCTGTGCTGCTCACGCTCAGTACCGGGACAGAGCTGCCAGCCTGAACACGCCAGGCACAGCACAGCACAGAAATACAGCACAGCCAAAGATAACCTGCCATGACTTCTATTAAAGTTCAGGAAATTTTTCTGCTCTCTGTTAGAAATGAACTATTGTTTAAACACACTAGAATAATTGTGTCTATGTGTGGCGCGTTGATAACCTTTTGCACCTAGCTTTGTTTCTGTGAGTGACGGCTGTGCAAAGCTGAGATTTTCTGTTTTTAGCTCAGGGAATATTTGTTCGTTGTAATACTCAATCATTCAGAAAAAGCGTATGATATATTATTTTTTGATTGACACATTCTGTTAGTGATTTTAGTTTTTTAATAGTGCATTCACTCATTGTTTCTGTAGATTGAGGATAAATACTAAACTGTCCGGCTTGTTATTTTGTTGTTGTTTTTTGTTGACTGGGCAGAGGTTGAGAGTTGCAGTGCTATCTCTACTGCAGTGATTTCAGAATAGACATAGTGTTAGTTGTTTGTTTCAAAGATACGTCTTTGTAATATTGTGAAGCGACATGGCTGTTTTACCATTCCAGGATTAAGAGTGTTATATATTCTATAAGCACTGCCTTTGAGTAACCCATAGCTAAGTAATATTAGTGGTGTGTGTGCATTAGTAATGGGGGATTCATGAAGGATTCATACTGGATCGTTCATTTCATTCTTTTTTGCACAGGCGCATTACTTTTATGATCCAGTATACTACTCGGTACTAGTATAAATTGTTCATTACGTTCTTTTTTGCGCAGGTGCATTAATTCTATGATCCAGTATACTGCTCGATACTAGTACCTGAAACGTTCATATCGTTCTTTTTGGCGCAGGCGCATTACTTATATGATCCAGTTTACTGCTCGGTTCTAGTACATGAGTTGTTTATTTCGTTCTTTTTCACACAGGCGCATTACTATTATGATCCAGTATACTGCTCAGTACTAGTACCTGAATCGTTCATATCATTCATTTTGGCACAGGCACATTACTGTATTATTCAGTATGATTTTGTTCTTGGATTTGCTCATTACTGTAGACTGAGAGACTGAAGAATGTTACTAATTTGACAAATGCACCTTTATCATAGCTTACATATGGATTTGTTGATCCTATTATAGGATTATGTACAAAATAAATATTTTAAGTTTTATTTTGTTATTCTTATAAAGTATTATAGTAATCAGATTACTTTTAACAAATGTAAAGGTAACTTGTTACCCAACTCTTGGCAACTAAACATCTTTGTTATAATGAATTGATTATATAAGGTAGGCTGTTACATTTTGCCTATGCGCCCTGCCTCAAATTAACAAACTTTGAATAATATAATACTCCAGGCTGCGGGATGAACTCACTTATAGCTACACTTATTTCATTGCCTCAAATGTAAAACTTTCTACCAGACGTCGTATGAGATTAGTTCATTATCTTAAATGTTTTTGGATTTGCACAGGTGCATTACTTCTATGATCCAGTATATGGTTAATTCATTTAATTCTTTCCTTCTTTTTTTGCGAAGGCTTATTCTATGATCCAGTACCTACGGTACGGATCAGTATGCTGGTTCTTTTTGTTCATTTCGATCTGTGCATGCACAAATGAACGAATGAACGAGATCCAAAGAATCGAATCAGTAAAAGCAATCAAACTTCCCATCACTAGTGCACATTTGTGTGAGTGTGTGCATTGTAAAGCTGGAATCAGGACCTGCCAATGTTTTTCTGGACATAGTGGATATTCTACAATATTCCACAGTATTCTATAATGACCCTAGTCAGTCAACTCAAACAGGCACTTCCCCAATCAATGTCTCTTCCTCACATGGAGTCTGAAACACTCTCGCATTGGCCATCAACCTATCCTGACACATACTGTAGCTGAATCAAATGTATTGTATTTATTTTATCCTAGCCAGAGAAGGGGAGCAGATGAATCCAATGTGTAGTGTAGACCGGCCCTGGCTGACTGATTCCTTGTGTACCCAGTGGATCGTGGTGTCAGCAGCTTTCACACTGCTGGCCTTTGCATGTTTGCAGCTGGCTTGATGCAGCCGTCAGCAGCTGATTGATGAGGATCATCATTTAAAGTGTAAAAGAAAACGTCTCTGTGAAGGCAGACATGATGAACTGCCGCCTGCTGGCTCTGCCTGAGACAATCTCGCTCTTTCTCCCTGCTCCCACTCTTCCTCTCGGCCCCTCCCATTTTCTCCTTCGCCCCCCTCCAACCCTTGCCTGAGTAAGGACCGCAGTCATCACCAGACCGTGGTCTCAGCTGCGTGCCCCCTCCTTTCCCCCTGATGGTTGTCATATCAGATGAAACACCAAATTCAGAGGGACCCTTCCCTCTAACTGCGTACAGACCTCCTTCTACCCACCAGCCCCTGACACTGACATATTAGTTATGCTGTCTTTGGCAATCCGATATCTTTAAATTTGCCACCTTGTTAAGATTTGATTAATGCGATTCCATTTGGGCAAAGTAATTGGCCTGGCCCTGTAGTTGAGGCGCTGGCGCGGCACAGCTACAAATGCAGCTACATGCTAATGAGGGAATGAGTTTGTTCTATCGACGGCAGCCACTGACAGTTATTAATGATTGTTATGATGAACAGAGGAGAGAATATCCTGGGGATGAGGCTGTTTGTGGCTGGCGACCTGACAGTTTAAAAATAACACACATTGGAAAGTACTAACGAAGTAATCCACTGTTAGCAAAACAATCATGCGGCGGCGTGTCAGTTGAAGAAGTGTAATTAGGGAGCAACACTGAGGAGTTATGTGTGAGAGAGTGTGAGCGTATGTCAGAGAGCAGAAAGTACAACCTTAATTGGATCTCATTTTTATTCCGTTATTCACACTATAAAGAGACACTACCCACAGCTGTGTTGTGATAACCTTGTGGCCCTATGCTGTTTAGTGACCCCATGTAGGCAGGAGTATCCTACAGGTAGCTACAGTGTTCGTGTAATCTGTAAAGACACATCTGCTCCCAGTGTAGCGTTCCACTGTGTGCATTTTTATCGTATACATTTTTGAGGTGAAGAGAACTTTAGTAATTGGAACCACAGATATTTGTTTCTCAGGTGGATTTTCAGATGTCTGGTTATTTTCTAGTAGTAGCGATTTTTGATTTTTTGTATGGTACAAATTGCATTCCTTATTTTATTAAACTCACACTTTTCCCTACAACATGAATTAATTATAATACAACATAGCCTGATTCAAAGGTGTGTCATTTAAACTAACTAAATGTGAATCACACAAATGCACATATTGGACTTGACTGAAACATGTTTTCCATTTTATTTGCTCTCTAAATCAGATACACTGGAACATTCCACACCACTGCTACTTAGTGCTACGGCCCATTACCATCTGGATTTATCCTCCTCAAGCTGTCGTTTGTGCTTGCTGGTATGTTCAGTGTGTCCATCTCATCCCTGAACTCTAGGTGACATTTAACCCGCCTACTGAATGGCTGGCTGTCATGAAACCCCAGGTTCTGGAATGTGATGATCAGATGACTCTGCTGACCTTTGGGTGAACTTTGTCTGGTGAAGATTTAGTGAGGTTTGGAGATCAAAGGCTTTGTCAGCAGCCTGTTGGCTATTGGCCCTCAGTGTGAACCAAACCCAGCTAGCTTCTACTCGATGGCCTGCTGCTGAACTAACAACATGCTAACGGTGTCGAGGTTAGCAATATAAAGGCAAGGATCCTGAATTTGAATGAACCCAGACCTTCTTTTTGCTAAATCTTGTTTTTTCTCAGTTTTCTCCACATTTCTTTTTTTATTTCTTACCCCTGACCATGGTCTCAGTGGCACAGCTGTGCTGTAATGCAGTTCCTTAGACATCTGCAACACTCAAGAGGCCATGGAGGCAATTTAATGTCAATTCTTTAAACTTCCCGTGGCCATTAATCAATCCCACAATTCAATGTTGTTTTTGTAACATTATGTTGTACTGAATGTTTTGTTATCCTCAAAGTAAAAAGGCAAACTACTTGACTGCAAGTGTTTTGTGTATCTCTTCTGAATGTAAACTTCAACTGCTATGGTATCTAGCTATTAAAGGGATACGTTGGGATTTTGGCAGAGAAGCCCTCTATCTAATTCTCCGGACTAAGGTTATTTGTGGATATATTTGTCATGTACGGTATGTGTCCAGCATGAAGCGTGTTAATTCAGAATGACATTTAAATTGAAATACAATTTTCTTTATTTTTCTATTCACTTGCACTATGGACGTATCGTGCTGATAAAGCTTGGTGATTTTTTTTCGGCGTCTTGTTCTGACAAAATAGTATCGTTCGCTTTGTGCAACAAGGCAAATGATGTCTATCCTACAATCAACCCATACAACATTCTATATTTGGCAAATATGAAAGGCTTATCTGATATTGTGAAATAGCGTTATTTATTTGATGATAATTTTGACTGTGTCAAAAGACTGTGTTTGATAGCTACAGAATTTTTGGGATTCTTGGCTAAGTTTGAAAATGACATAAAGTAGCATGCTAGTTAAGAATGTAGTTGAGCCAGCCCAAATCCTAAAATAATGAACAGGATTAGGGTTTAGGGATGATTCTAACCAGAGCAGCACACACAACACTGAATATGTTAAAACAAAACAAGGTTAACTAGCTATAGAAGTTGCTGGCTAGGCGCCTCCTCCTGCTTTCTGACACAATGTGGGCAGCTCATCAAACAAGCTTTTGTTGAGAAACATGGAGACAGGCAAACAGATAATAGGTGATTCTGAGCCAGTGTGTTTACAACTCAATGAATAAAGACCGCGTTTACACTCCGATAGATTTCAGCAACATTTTTGAGTTTGCTCGAGCACAGCTGGGGACGAGACCCAATTGTTGTGTGTAAACTTGCGGGTCTCTCTCGAATTCCACATGACCCAAACAGCTTTCTCATAGTCTTATGTCAATCACAGAGATAAACAGGAAGCTAAATGGCAATTTAGATTGTCACCTATTTATTAAATTATTTTGCCCTTAGACCATTTGAAATTTTGTAAGCGTATTCGTACCATTCTGTTAGCACATTATAAACTTAAGATTGAAACTTGGATCGAAATGCATGCAATGGCAAAATATTGTTGTCAACAATTTAATCTGACTGGGAATTTCATACAGCGATTCATTGCCAAGATCCCAAAGTATTCTTTTTGAAACATAATGGAACAATGAAGACTCATTTCCGGAAAGATAACATCATTGTCTAAATTGTGTCATTTCTGTTTATCTTTTGATTATCAGAAAAAAATTGGCTTATTAGGGTGCCCCATAAATCCATAGATTTTTTCAGTATCATTATAACATTAATCATGAACTATTTTTGTATAATTTTAACTTGTGTGAGGTCCTGTAGTTTATTTTAGCCTGTTCTGTAGCAATCACTTATTAATTATTTCATTCAACTTTTATATAGTGCTTTTCAAGGAACCCAAAGCACTTGTTTTCACAATATCCATTTAATTACATGGGTACCATACTCCCCTGCAATGCGCTTATAGATTTGAAATTGATCGGTCCACTAGTAATATTTTTTTGCCTTTTGTAAGGGATTCATTTTCAGCCAATGAGTTTATCCCCTCTGCTGGCGTCTAGAGGAATGGCAACAACATGATGGAACAAAGTGGCGAGGCAAGGAGGAATATTAATATAACTTTCAGAACATGGACTTTATACAAAATGGACATGTGCCCAGGGTGAGGAAAAAAACTGGACATTTGGCTCGATAAAAACACTAAGAGAAGAGATCATCGCCCTTCACAAGCAAGGAACAGGATACAAAAAGATAGCGAAGGCACTGAATGTTCCCAGAGACACCGTTGGAAGCATAGTTTGGAAGTTCAAATTTAAGGAACAGTGGTTACACTACGTGGACATGGCAGAAAAAGGAAGCCATTAATGGCTGCAACCAGATTTCCGAGATGGCAGGATGTGAAAAGCGCTCAAGTGACACTCACTACAGTCACCACAGTGCTGAAAGACATTGTTCTGATTTGTAGAATTAAACGCACATGGAAATGTGTCATTTAAAATGCTTTTATATCCAGGACTAACATGATCCTCAATCTTTGTCTGAACAACCGTCCCTGTATACTCCATTCTATAGTGTCAACAGCAACAATGACAAAATAAATAAACAAAAAAAAAAGTTTATTGACAGTACAGGAGGAAGCAGAAGCCAGGGAGACAGGTAGGGGGAGACAGAGAGGAAGAGCACAGAGTCGGCCGAGCCCGGGGCTCGAACCCCCATAGCAAGTTCAGACAGGAGTTGGAAGCTTAGACCGCTACACCAACTCTTAACAAAATCTACGTAGATATGGATATCTTCTAGGTAGCAGTGATATCATAATGGTTGTAGTTGGCCCAAAATCTACGTAGATATGGATATCTTCTAGGTAGCAGTGATATCATAATGGTTGTAGTTGGCCCAAAATCTACGTAGATATGGATATCTTCTAGGTAGCAGTGATATCATAATGGTTTTAGTTGGCCTGAAAATGGCCTGGTTGAGATTTCAGGAAAGTACGCTATCCATTATCCCAGTTTTCCATCACGCTGTCATTGTTGACAGGTGGATTATCATTTTTCAATAGCAGAACAATTGAAACGACAGGAGTTTAACAAACTTGGATGGAAAAAAGGGAGACGAGGTATTCCAACAGAAATTATCCTGCCAACATTTGTGAGCACTTTGTGTTAGGAAGTGTAAAGATCTGTTTTCAATCTGAGTCTATAATAATGGTTCTCAAAGTGGCTTCCAAACCAGCTCAGTACAGAGCTGCTCTTGATAAATGACATTTCTAAACATCGTTTACATGAAATTAGAAACTGGAAACACTTGGAAAGGCGCAATACCAAAATGATTTATAATTTAGTTTTATGAGACGGAAACTTGCTAAAACAATCCACAGACATACACCATCATGCACATAAAGTAGACAAGCGATTTTTTGTGATATTTAGAACTATTTAGGCCTCTAGGTTGTAAAGAATGTGAATTTAGGCGCCCTAGAGCTAAAACGGGTCTCCGCTCGGGACTCCTCTGTCCAGTTTATTTCCCTGAAATGTCTAGGTTCGTATTTTCTCTCTTGTTCTGCTGTGTTTAGAGGTTGTGCTCGCTTATCTATTTGTTGGGAATTCCCTGACTGACGCGAAATAAGGGAATGCCTGCAATGGCAAAGACACACAGTTGGGTATCAAGCTCACTACGGTACCACAATGATTTTACTTAGATTGTGCATATAATATCGACAATATACTAAACATCTGGACAAAAATGGGGGGGCTAAAAATATTTTTGCAATTACAAACATCGCGGACTGTATCTTAAACAATGTATCTGAAGCCACATGGGCACTCAATGTTTGTACAGGGAAAGTAAACATAATATGTTAGTAATTATATTTTATTAAAAAGAAATTGTCCAAATACTTCGATATATGTATTTAAATATTTGGACAATGTCACTTTTTCATTTAAAACTATGACTAAGAGGACAAAGTGACACTGTCAATTGTTTGTGGGCATTTACATCCATAGTCTGTACTGTTAAGGGGACCAAAAGTAATTGGACAAATTAACATAATCTTAAAGAGTGTTTATTACCGATGATTCCCAGAGGCCTGGCATGGGGTGGTGCAGTTAGGTAGAGAGGGCCTGCGGGTGTTTATACGTAGTCTGACACCGGTACCATGTCATGTCGTTACTTGATGCAGACAATGGTTAGACTGGGTTATTTTTGTTAAGAGTTAAAGCTTATGTTTTGTGAAAGGCTTTAAACAAATGTTCAGAAAGTGGGCCCACTTCCACTAAACGAGTGTTATGTCTGTCTTTGTGAAGTCAACTGTTTAACTGGCCATCCAACATAAGATGGCTGACTGCTGACAATTACATTGCAAAAGGAATTGTTCAGTTGTTTTAGATTTTTGTTTTTTATGGGTGAATTTGATAGAGGGCATTTGTCAGTCAAATAACCTTTTTGTGGACCTTACAATAAGTATTTTTTGCAGATTCAGCCCCAAGTTATATATGTACATATTATGTGGTATATCAAGTCATATACATGTATGGGTCTGAAGCATAGACCGTATATAGTACTGGGCGTAACATGTGTGACGTCACCCATTGGTTATTATGAAGATCTGATTTGAGTCGTCGAGATTGCCATTAGGAGCACAGCTTCTTGGTTGTGGATGTGACGATTTTAGACGAGAGGCGGTATCTGACTGTGACATTAGCTGAGAGTTGGCAACGATGCTCTCTACGTCACGTTACACACTTTGCACAGTCAATGTCAATCATGTCATAGCCACTCCCTAAAACACCCCCTGCTTTATCGCCAACTTTAAAATCAACAAGACCATAATTCAAAAAATTAACATCATTCAGCAATAAACTCATTAGGAAAATGTTTACTGAGGTAATAAATCAATTGAGAAGTGACTGACTCTCATAGACTTCTACAGAAACCAAGCTCTTTTGCAACCAAACGTATCGCCCCTAGCTGGAATTCAGATAGACTGCAGGTTTAAGGCACTTCCGCATTTGCTTCACTTTGCTAAACCGGATGCTAGCCCTGTGGTCTGAAGTGAGTCAAGTGACCATGCTGGGCTGTGATATTCCCTGTTCAGTTGGTTCTATCCTGATGTTATGCTGTGCCGTCTCTCTCCAGTCTTTTTGCTTTGTTTTTGAAGACTGTAATTCCCAGGCCATATGGGGCCCATCCACCCATCTTATTGTATTGCTCAGCAAGTCCTTCTCAAAGGCCTCTCTTACATAGCACGGTGCTGGGTGGCTGCTTGGTGACTGTCAACACCGCTAGACCTCCGCTTTGTTGACATGTGTAGCTGACTAGCACAGATGCCCTAACTCACTCACCATTACCAAGACGCTGACAATAGGAACTTCTGTCCCAATGACAAACAGGAGAACGGTACCTGCTGGAGCTGTTGTAGTTCCTGTAGACCCATGTTTCTACGGTTGTGTACAGATTCAGAATGTCATTACAATAGCCCTATCAATTTTGCCCTTATGGTCTTGACTTATCGCAGTAGGCCCAGTGGAGTTCAAGATGTGTCCTCCTGAGGGAAATGCAAATGCATGGCATGTAGATCTTATCGAATATTATATCATACTTCTTTTAATGTAACTTATATATACTGGACATAGTATATCATATAGTACTCATTTTATGTAACCTGTTAAATAATGGACATAGTATATCATATTCAAGTTTTGAACATGTCACCATGTTTCTCTGTAAATATATTTCCCAAGGTGTTATTGACATGACATTTTCACCAGATGTTTGTAACAATCCAAGTATTGGATCCATTGTTCTGGTGTGATTTTGGCCCATTCTTCCACACAAACAGTCTTCAAGTCTTGAAGGTTCTGTGGGCCTCTTCCATGATTTTTGATCTTACGTTCTTTCCATAGATTTTCAATGGGATTTAAGTCAGGTGATTGGCTAGGCCATTCTAGCAGCTTTATTTTCTTTCTTTGAAACCAATTGAGAGATTCCTTGGCTGTGTGTTTGGGATCATTGTCTTGCTGAAATGTCCACCCTCGTTTCATCTTCATCATCCTGGTAGATGGCACCAGGTTTTTGTCAAGAATGTCTCGGTAAATTTGCTTCTTCATCCTTTCTTCAATAATGTGAAATTTGCCAGTACCATTTGCTGAAAAGCAGGCCCATGATGTTCCCACCTCCAAACTTGGTATGGTGTTTTTAGGGTGGTGTGCCATTAGTCCTCCAAACATGGTGTGTATTATGGCATCCAAACAGTTCAATTTTGCTCTCATCTGACCACACTATATTCTCCAAGTATTTCACTGGCTTTTCAAATGTTGTGCAGCAAACTTTAAACAAGCTTCAACATGCTTTTTTTCAGCAATGGAGTCTTGCATGGTGAGTGAGCATACAGGCCATGGCGGTGGAGTGCATTACTTACTGTTTTCTTTGAGACAACAGTACCTGCTAATGGCAAGTCTTTTTAAAGCTCTACACAAGTGGTCCTTGGCTCTTGGACAACTCTTCTGATTATTCTTTTCCTCCTCTGTCAGATATCTTGCGAGGAGCACCTGGTCGAGACAGATTTTTGGTTTAATGATTGTCTTTCCACTTCCGTATTATGGCCCCAACAGTGCTCACTGGGACATTCAGTAGCTTAGAAATGTGCCTATATCCAATGCCATCATTATGTTTTGCAACAATTAGGTTCTGAAGGGCTCGAGACAGCGCTTTGCTTTTACCCATCATAAGATGTGTCTTGTGTAACACCTTGGCAATGAGACCTTTTTGTAGGCCATCAGTTGGGACTGAACCAGCAAATACTAATTTGCACTGACAAGGGGGCTGGATTGCTTTTTAATTACTGATGGTTTTCAGCTGTTGTCTTGGCTTTCCATGCCTTTTTGGACCTCCCTTTCTTCAGGTGTTCAATACATTTTCCCTGTGTCATTTCACATTATTACACAACCTAATTTCTGAAATTATTTGTTTTGGTTTCTTTGTATGTATGGATTACTTCTGGTGTACATTTCATGTCAATAGCACATTTGGAAATATATTTACTGAGAAGAATGGTGACGTGTTCATTATTTATTTAATCCGCTGTTTGTAAATGGGTATGTGATCTACTGTATATCATTGTTCTTCCTTTTTTAACTTTATTGTATTTAGCCTTGCATACTGTACTTGTCCTTAGTTTGTATAATTTGATTAGCCTTTTTTTCTCAAGTAATTAATAAAAACCATTAGATATAGCCAATTATTTGATATTTGACGTTATGTTGTTGTTTTTCCAGACACTAGTTGGTGATTATTTTGCATGTAATACTGGGCTATTCAGAAAAGAAAACATCACTTTTACCGTTTAGGCCAGTTTGAATATTGAAATACGTTGAAACCACGTCAATGCGCATACCCCATTTTGGGCATAGCTGGTTTAAACCAATTCACATAATTTTTTTCCATTTCTCATGGGGTTCATATTAAACAGAATGGCACAATCATCAATAAACAACATGGCAACAAAGAAAACAATGAAATGACCTGTTCAAAAGTCTGCATACCCTCAGTTCTCATTACGGTGCCCTTTAGTATCAAGGACAGCATGCAGCTGTTTGTGATAGCTGTCTATAAGGCCCCACATTCTTGCAGGCGGTATAGCTGCCTATTCGTCCTGGCAAAATGCCTCCAGGTCATGCAAAGTCTTTAGTTGTCTTGCAAGAACTGCAAGTTTGAGATCTCTCCAGAGTGGCTCGATGATATTAAGGCAAGGAGACTGTGATGGCCACTACAGAACCTTCACCTTTTTCTGCTGTAACCACTGGAGGGTCAACTTAGCTTTGTTCTTATGGTCATTGTTGTGCTGGAAGTCCAAGAGCATCCCATGCGCAGCTTTCGTGGAGAAGAATGCAAACTATCTGCCAGTTTTGTCCAATAAAATGCTACATTCATGACATTAATTTTCACAAGGTGCCTTTAAAGCTCACAAACCCCCAAAACATCAGTGCGCCACCACCATGCTTCACAGTGGGGATGGTATTCTTTTTACTATAGGCCTTGTTGACCCCTCTCTAAACATAGAGCTTAAGGTTTTGACCATAAAGCTCTATTTTGGTCTCATTACTCCAAATTACAGTGTGCCAGAAGCTGTGAGACATGTCAAGGTGTTGTTGGGCATATTGTAACCAGGCTTTTTTGTGGCACTGGGACAGTAAAGGCTTCTTTCTGGCAGCTCGACCATGCAGCAAATTTTTGTTCAAGTATCATCGTATTGTGCTCCTTAAAACAACCACACCATCTTATTCCAGAGCAGCGTCTCCCGAGGTTACCTGTGGGCTATTCTTTGTATCCCAAATAATTCTTCTGGCAGTGTTGGCAGAATTTTGTTTTTGGCCTGCCTGACCATGGCTTGCTATCAAGACATTCCTGAATTTTCCACTTCTTAATAAGTGATTTATCCATACAGTTCCAGTATTACGCAGGTCTTCTCACAGATATTTTCTGCTCCCCATGGCTCAGTATCTCCGTTTATCCATGTGAGAGCTAACAAACTCATTGACTATTTATACACATACACTAATAGCAATTGAAAATGCCACAGGTGTGGGATAGCACAAAAACTTTGTGATAATTAATGACTTCATATGATCACTACCCTTACATTACAGTCACAGTTTCTGCCAGGGTATGCAAACCTATGAGCACAACTGTACATTGTTATGTATGTCTGACTGCACCCTATCACACTTGGCTAGTGTCAACAGTTCCCTCTTCCTGGTTTCATGCCCTTATCTGCCGCAGCCCTAGCCCAGGCCTCTTATGTCTATTAACAAAGTACATCAAAGCAAATCTAGTGTCAGTGATCATTACATGAAATTTCACACTCATTAACTCTCTGTCCCTTCTCTCATTAGCACACTTAACACTCATCCAATGAGACGCTGGTGACACTGAAAAGCCTGTGTGCCTATTATGAACGTGTTATGAATGTTTTATGAAGTTCTTATGTACATACAGTAACACACCAACCAGTGTAGCCATTGTGCTGTTTGTCGTGGAACATTAAAAGCCTGGCCTGGCCTGGTGTTTATAACGTCATGGTGTTTCCAACAGGATGGGACCTTGGAATTAGACGGAAGATTGCAACCTAACAAGAGGGGTGATAAGCAACAGTTAAAGCTGAGGTTACTGAAGCGATGTGACAGCTGTCTCCCAGAGTCCCCCTCTGCAGCTTGAGGCTAATCCCTCTGTAGACCCATGTCACATGACTGGGGACAAAACAGGAAAGAAAGGAGAGGGAGGTAAAAAAGAGGGATTTAAGGCAGAGAACGGGAAGGAGGATAGAGAGAATGTTCCAACATTGATTTGGTTTTATTTTTTTTCCTTACGTTTAACTTAGCATTTGCTAATTAAATGATTCAGTGCTAACATGTGAGAGGTTATAGCAGGACACCTGGTTTGTGTATTCCGCCATACTGCCCCTGGGATAATCCCAGGGAGATACAGTACATCTAAAGGGTTATCAAGGCACCCACACACTGCATGACACGAGAAAGAGCTACAGTATTGATGTAGATTTATCTTAGTCATCAGAGGTCAATGGGTGATATTCTGTCAGTTACCTGTATTTTAAAAAACATGGAAGAGAATTGAATAATAGAAGCTCAGTGTGATTTGGACTTCACTCTCAATATGTCAGTATTTCATATTTCGGGCTAAGGCTGTGACATTTGATGAATGGGGTGTAAGATGGATCAGAAGTTAGGTAGTCAAACTTGTAATCAAAGGTTTCCGGTTTGATTCCCAACTCTGGCAAATGTCATTGCGTCCTTGGGCAAGGCACTTTACTCTAAGTTGCTTTAGGGGGATGTCCCTGTACTTCATGTAATAAGAGCATCTGCTAAATGACTAAAATGTTAAAATGAATGTCTTTGATAACTGCAGTCGGTTCTAAATGTTTCCTTTTTTGTATCTCCTTCTGTTCCATCATGCTGTCCGTCAAACTCATGCAACGCTGGCCTTTGGATCCAACCAAAAAAGGTATGTCATTTATTTAATTAAAGAATAGCTGCCTTGGTTGTAATAATAATAATATTTATAAAAGAAACAAAACATATAACTACACCACAGTGGTGAGAAAGCAGCTGCCTTAACTTTTGATTCCTTCCAAATGAAATGCTAATCTGCATGGTCGACACTGAAAAGGAAAGAGGCTACCAATTGGTTGATGCAAGAAACGAGTCATCTGTGAGTCGGTTGTTGAACAAGCAGCCTATGTGTGTGAATCATCTGACATTTGGTTGTTGAATCATCTGGTAATTGGTTGTTGACCAGGCAGACTATGTGTGTGAATCAGGGCGCAGATGACTCAGTGGGTAGGGAGTCAGACTTGTAGTCAGAAGGTTGCCAGTTCGATTCCCGACTGAGCCAAATGTCGTTGTGTCCTTGGGCAAGACACTTTACCCTAATTGCTCCCAGGTCGTTGCTGTAAATAAGAATTGTTCTTAGTCAACTTACCTGGTTAAATAAAGGTTAAATAAAAATAAATAAAAAATCACCTCGGAATTGTTTGTTGTCCAGGCAGGCTATGTGTGTGAATCATCTGGGAATTGGTTGTTGACCAGGCAGGCTATGTGTGTGAATCATCTGGGAGTTGGTTCTTGACCATGCAGGCTATGTGTGTGAATCATCTGGGAGTTGGTTCTTGACCATGCAGGCTATGTGTGTGTATTTGTGAATTTCATTTTTCTGTGAATTTTCAATCAGAGGGTACTGTACATGTGCATGCTTATTTGCTGGTTCCCTAACAACATTGTAAATACAATATATGATGTTATAAAATGAAATGTATATATATTTCAAATACAAAACAATAATTTTCAAGATTGCCATGCAAATAAAGGTAAGAGTTCACGGTGAGTATAGTATTTTCAGTGTTTACACGTGTTTTAGGTAGGAGAGTGGGGATGTCTAACAGTGTGTGTGTATTAATCATGCTTACACAGTGTCTTAATTACTCCCAGTGTAGCTGCTCTGTCTCACACCCAGACTTGACCCCTCTCAGCCTAATACTCAAGCCCATTAATCATCCACCATCACAGAAAGCAGCATAGTCCAAGGACGGGCACAGAGACAGTCACTGCTACCTGCTATGTTGGACCCTGTTACACACACACACACACACACACACACA
>JACXGM010012364.1:0-23951 GCA_016801145.1 Umbra pygmaea | reverse complement strand
GTGTGTGTGTGTGTGTGTGTGTGTGTGTGTGTGTGTGTGTGTGTGTGTGTGTGTGTGTGTGTGTGTGTGTGTGTGTGTGTGTGTGTGAGCGCTTTCACATTCAATGTGTCTAGAAGGCTAAATCACGAATTTTAGATGCAGGCACAGCTTGGACAGTGATGTGAATAATAATAGTGCTAATGTTTAAACATTCATAATGTATTCCTTTTGGCATATTATTCACACTAGCTAACAAAACATGCATAATTACTACAGTGCTGTACATGTTTTTGATTGATTTTACATTGTTTTGCATACATTATCACTTATTATAGTGGGATTAGGCAATAGTTATTAAATGTTAATGGACATGTTTGATTGTTGTTGCGACATTAACAATGCATTTACATATAATTAATTAATTAGTAAGGACATGTTAAAAAAGCATAATGAATTTTGCTTCTGCTGTCAAGTAGATGGGAATACAGTCAGGAGTTAAGGAGTTGTTTTTACTATGCTTTCTTTCTCTTCCTGCCTGTCTATTTATCGTTGTGTCTGCCTGTCTCATTGTGTCTCTGCCTGTGTATTTATCGTTGTGTCTGCCTGTCTCATTTTGTCTCTGCCTGTCTATTTATCATTGTGTCTGCCTGTCTCATTGTGTCTCTGGTCTTCCTTGTTTCTATCTGTTTGTCATTGTCTTTTCTTTTTGTATTCATGTTTTTTGCAGCTGACTTTGGTGTCTCAGCCCAAATCACAATGACCATTGCCAAGAGAAAGTCCTTCATCGGCACACCTTACTGGTAATGTTCTTCTTTTTTGAATGGTTAACTATCTGGTTAATCCTTTGATTTTTAAAGGACAACTCCGGCGCAAAATAGAAGACTTTAATATTACTTTCTATTGACTTCACCGGATGTGTGGACAAAGGTTAATTTGATTTACCTGTCTTCCTCTGCTCAGGATGGCACCTGAGGTGGCAGCGGTGGAGAGGAAAGGAGGGTACAACCACCTGTGTGACATTTGGGCAGTAGGGATCACGGCCATCGAGCTGGCAGAGCTGCAGCCCCCCATGTTTGACCTCCACCCTATGAGGTTTGGACTTCTTACTGATGCACTCCTGTGTTATGGTTCATGACCTTGACAGGTTTGAAAGGAGGCGGTGACTGAGAGATGACCGAAGCGTTTAGCATGGAATGATGAGTAAATGAGTAAATGCACATCCAAACCTTCTTTCTCTCAGAGCCCTGTTTTTGATGACCAAGAGTAACTTCCAGCCGCCCAAGTTAAAAGACAAGTTGAAGTGGTAAGTGTGTTTGTAGTTGTTGCCTGCAAAACTACCCATTTTCTTTAACTTGTGTTTACACATTTGTATTGGCCTCCCATGGCTATCAAACCCACAACACTGTGCCTTGCTCTCACTGAGTTACACACCCTGGCCAGTTGTTTCTGTTTTCGTGAATACGGTACATGCTGCTATTCCCCTTTTGTCTCCTATGACAACTGGATAGTACAAGAGATGGAATGCAATATGAATTAATCAAATCAAAATGCAGCTAAAATATTAATAGTAAGATGCCGAGCCTGTCACAGAAGCTGCAGACGTGTTGTCATTGGACTCAGAAAGGCTTGTTTTGTGCAGTGGGGTTTAAGGGTTGACTGCGTAACTAGATTTTTACATAATAGCTGTCAGGTTTCATCTCAAGAGATTTGATTGTTATTTGCATATAAATGGAACATTTATTGGCAATAGAATTGGAAAGTTAAAATAGTTTGTATTAATTTGTTTTGTTCTCTCGTCTAGGACTGGTAATTTTCACCATTTTGTAAAAATATCGTTGACGAAAAATCCTAAGAAAAGGCCCTCCGCGGACAAATTGTTGCAGGTAATCTGTTACTATTAAACGTATTTTAACCAGGCAATTCTTATTTGCAGCAACATAGAATGGACCAACTCAAATAGCATGTTTATAATTATAATTAGGTGTCTGAAAAAAATCTCTCTTTGTATTTACTCTACATAGAATGGTGCCACATTTTCCACATTGTGACTGAGGGCCCTATCTTGCACCCAGCGCAATTTACTTTTTACACCGACACATCTACCATTCCTATTTTGCACCCGTAGCACACCGAACCTTTCCCACCAGACGCACGTTGTTAAATTAGGGAATGAACTTCTGTCTCGGGGGCGGTTCAGCAAAAAGAGGAGGCGTGTCGTGGTGCAAACGTTCCCTGGTGCTATTTTGCAGTTTCAGAAACCAAATCTGCCACAGATGTTGCAGGATAGTTAATGTGATTTTTTTAACCCAAATCCCGGGCAGTGATATGCCAACTATGCGCTACCTCATGCAGGACGCTCTGAGAAAGTTATAGAATCCATGGTTGGGCTCAAACCACTGACTATCATGACAGATTTTCCTGCAATGCAGCCCCCACTACGCCACGCGGACCCCCCTTTTTCCAGGTTCGTAAAAATATTAGAACACCGCCTCTCTGCATTTGCTCTCCACTCTATCTACAAACCAACCCTATTCGTGACATAAATGGAAAAATAATTTCCCAAGTTTATCAAAACATTTTTCAGGAGAATGTAAGGCTTATCAGAAGTTAGTGGTTGCAGCAGGATAATTATCCAAGCAGAGAAGGAAATGCACTACAGAATGGATTCAACTGCAGAAAATACTTCTTTGTAGTGGCCCAGTCCGTCCTGACCTCCACCTGATTGAGATGCTGTAGCGTGACCGTGAGAGCGATTCACACCAGACATCCCAAGAATATTGTTACACTGACTGAATCTTGTAAAAAGGAATGAGGTCTGCCATTCCTCCTGCCAGTTGTGCAGGTTTGATCCACAGCTACACAAAATGCTTGTTTAGAGGTTCTTGCTGCCAAAGCAGGGTCAACCACTTATTAAATCCATGGGGTCACACCCTTTTTACACCCTGCATTGTGAATGTTTAAGAAAGACATGAAAACATAAAATTGTTTTGTGTGTTAATAATTTATGCAGACTGTGTTTGTCTATTGTTGTGACAAAGATGAAATTGTATGACCAATTAATGCAGAAATCCAGGTTATTCCAAGGGGGTTCATATAAGTTTTATTGCCACTGTAATTAAGCAAACAAATACATTTAGACGATAAAGCCCACTTAACTCTTACCATCCCAACTGTTTTAATATAGTACTATACACATAGTACACAATGTTTGGGGCCCATTTTTTGGCTTGAAAGCAGCAGATTTCCAGACTGCATTTTAAGTGCCTTTACACTGGGCTCTACTGTTAAACCTGGATTATAAGTAGTTACTCATTCTCTACCTTGTTGCCCTTTAAACATAGTATTGTATTTACAATAAGGGCAGTGTGTAGGAAATAAGCAGACATTTGGGACACAATCTTATTGTGTATGTTTGAATGTAGTTTGTAATGGTGCAGTAACACTCCGTACTGGTTGGACCTCCTTTTGCCTTCAGAACTGCTTCAATTATTCCTGACGTAGATTCAACAAGGTGCTGGAAACATTAAAACATGAAACTTTTCTCCATATTTACATTATTGCATCATGCAGTTGCTGCAGATTTGTTGACTCAGCACCATGATGGGAATCTCCCATTCCACCACATTCCTAAGGGGCTCGATTGGATTGAGATCTAGTGACTGTGGACGCCATTTGAGTTCAATGAACTCATTGGCATGTTAAAATAAACAGTTTGAGATGATGTGAGCGTTGTGATGTGGTGCATTATCCTGCTGAAAGTAGCCATTAGAAGATGGTTACACTGTGGTCATAAAGGAATTGACATGGTCAACAACGATACTCAGATAGGCTGTGGCATTTATACAATGCTCAATTGGTACTAAGGGGCCTAAAGTGTGGGAAGAAAATATCCCCCACACCATTAAGCCACCACCAGAACCGTTGATACAAGGCAGTGTGTGATCCAGGCATGTGATCCATGCATTCATGTTGCTAAATTTTGACCCTACCGTCTGAATGTTGCAGAAGAAATCGAGACTCGTCAGACCAGGCAACATTTTTGTCTAATCTTCACTTGTCCAATTTTGGTGGGCTTGTGCACTCTTTAGCATCAGTTTCCTGTTCTTATCTGACAGGAGTGGCACCCAGTGTGGTCTTCTCGAGGTTTGACATGTTGTGTGTTCAGTGATGCTCTTCTGCATACCTTGGTTGTAACAAGTGGTTGTTTGAGTTACTATTACTTTTCTAGTAGCTTGACCAGTCTGGCCATTCTCCTTTGAACCTCTGCCATCAACAAGGCATTTTTGCCCTGGCAACCTCCGCTCACTAGATATTTTCTCTTTTTCTGACCATTCTCTGTAAACCCTAGAGATTCTTTATTTTTGAAATACTCAAACCAGCCCGCCTGACACTATCAACCATACCATGTTCAACGTAATTAAAATCACTTTTCTTACCCTTTCTGATGTTTGTTTGAACTTCGGCAGTTCGTCTTGACCATGTCAACATGCCTAAATCCATTGACTTGTTGCCACGTGATTGGCTGATTAGATATTTGCATCAACAAGCAGTTGAACAGGTGTACCTAATGAAGTGGCTGGTGTGTGTATGTTAGGTGTTGTTACATTAATTATTAATTTGGGTTCTAGATAATATAAAAGGATTGAATTTGAAATAACATTTATTAATAAAATCGCTTAATTACGTAATGTATGCGTTTAACTGTTGTGTCAAAATATGGTCATCAGTGGTACCATTATGGGACCAGACTGTCCTCTGGTATGTGTGAACTCAGCTTCATCGTTTTCCCCTTATGCTTCCCCTAGCACCCTTTCGTCTCACAACCCCTGAGTCGCACGCTGGCCATTGAGCTGTTGGACAAGGCCAGTAACCCGGACCACCCTCCCTACGATGACCACTTAGATGACGAGCCAGAGGAGCCAGAGGAGGTACGTTCTTATCTTCATCAGAACCAGTAACCTTTGTCCCAAGTTTGAATTCTATATGGAGCTACCAAAATAGCAGAACTAGGATTGTGGTTGAGAGGCTGTTAGATTAAAACCCAAAGTCCCCAAAATCGAAAGTCTGTGATTCTGTCTTTAACACTGAATCCTAGTTGCTCCTGGATTTCCCTCTGGCTGAAACTGTTTGCTAAATTACTCCAGTGTAGACACTGCATATACAGTGCCCTCCGTAAATATTTGGACAGTAAAATCAAAATGTATTTTTCGCTGTACTATCAAGATTTATGAACATAAAGGTGAATATGGGTCAAGAGTTAGAGACCTTGTCACCTTTCATTTCTGGCTGTTTTAAGATATGTGTTTTATCAACAAAGAATAACAAACCTTTGAACAGCAACAATAATATAAAGGCCAGGTTAACATTTGCTAAAAAGTATAGAGTACAGTTTTCAAATGGTTTAGTCATGGCAGGTTTTTGAGAACATGACAGAATTGCTTCTACTCTTCACAGCCACGTTACTGACACATCAATACTGTAATGAAAGACCCTTGAAAGAAAATGCTTGTCCTGGTTAATAGCATGCTTTAATTCAAATATTTAGTTATATTATATTTGAGGTTTTAACAACATTTAAATAGTAATTTTTGTTCATGTACATAATTAGATTTATCATGGCAGTAAGCATATTAGCACCTTTTTAAAACATGTATTTTCATCAAACATCAGGCTTATTTTCAATAAGAAAAAAAGAAAAAATGCATTTTACTTGGCATGGTTGCTTGGTTGACTTTGTCCCAGAGACTATACCTGACTGTAGTTGTTTGCTGTGTGCCTTTGATGAATTATTTAGACTGTTTCCCTCGCTGTCCTTTAATGCTTCAGGGTGAAGATTCCACTAGATACAAAGCTACACTACCATCATCATTTTGTCTCCCTTCACACCATTGGTTTTTATTAGGATTTTGAAATCATACATTTGTCTAGTAATTATTTGTTGTAAAACACTCACGCAACACATACAATTGCACTATGTAAAGTTCCATTCATCTGTCCTGTTGGCCTGAATTTTACATAGATTTTGAAAATTATTTTTTATATATGGTTTTACTGAACACAGGAATAATACAGGGAAAATATTACCAATTTCCAAAAATACACATTATTATTTTGTCCATAATATGGATTTGTTTCTAGTTAGATATTGTGAAATGTTGATTTTGCTATTCTAGTATTGTTTGTATTTTGTATTTAGGTTTTACATCATTTCTGTATTTTTCAAAATTACATAGTGCAGGTTTAACTTAACTGATTGGTATAAAATCTCTTACCTTATCCAGCTGTCATTGACCTATTGTCACTGACATACTAACATGTTAAATATAGGAAAAATATATATACCGGTATGTTAAATATAATAAAATGTGCAGCTTTTTTAGCTGTCATACCCCTTAAGAAGCTCCAAATATTACCTTGTTTAATTATGTTTGTAAATCAGCTGCTGTTGCTGTTGCCAGGGTGCATTTCAACATGTTGCACCCTGACCCCTTTCTGACTAATTTGATGAGTGACCATAAGTGTATTTACAATGTAGCGACATGAGTAGGTTGGGTAATTACAGTGCAGCTGTAAATAAAAGGTATCAGAAACATTGAAGAATGTATTTTTAATTAAGTTATTTTAAGAAAATGACCATGTAAAATACCAAAATGTTGTGATGGAAAAGCTGTCAGTTGCAGTTACACCTTTGTTAAAAAGTCATGCGCATTTTGTGTGCGAAGATGTCGCCATGAGTGTGACCGACATTGCTGCCTTAAAAGGTGTCCTTCATTCCCTACACTACTCAGCTACTTTCAAAGGGGAGTAGGTTGTTATTTTGGACACATCCACTCTAATAGTCATGACACAGCTCCACAGAAGAACAGCAGCCGCCAACTAATGATTTTTCCCAGAGTGCTTAGCAAGAGAGCGGATATCAGGTTGACCCCCCCAACAAACATCTCCCTTTTAGAAGGTTAATTTAAATTATGCTGTGTCATCTAAGTGCGACATTCAGCAACTGTATTTTTACACCAGCCTTTTTTAATCAGAGAAACGTGGCATGTTGCCAGGTGACTCACTCACAGCCTGTGTCCCACCACCTGATTACAGGGTGCTACAGTACATTTGACCAGGCTCGATAGGTCATCAGAAAACCATTGCACTAGAAAGGGGGCTATTTGGTATACATTCGTAGTCTGCCAGGACTCTTACAGGCTTCAATTGTTGTTCATCAAATGTAATTAGGAAAGGATGTTGGATAAGTGTTAGATACATGTAGCTTACTGTGCTTCTCGAGTGGCGCTGTGCTCCAAGTCAGTGGCGCCGTGCTCCAAGTCAGTGGCACCGTTCTCCAGGTCAGCAGTTCTCAAACAACATTTTTCACGGCCCCCACGCATGAGATATGTGATCTTCCCTGTGTCTTTTTTTGAAAATTTGGTTTTAAAAAGTTTGTGTTTTATCCAGCTTATTAAGAAAATATAATGTTGCCAGTACCATCAGCCTATATTGCTAGATTATTAACATTTTTTATAAAAATAAATCAGCAGTTTTTAGAAATTAGTTTTTAAGTAAATACAGACTGTAAGATGTTATTTTTTCCTAGCCTGGCAGCCTGATTCTTTTTTTCTGCATCCAGCAATGTTAATATTCTGACCATTATTTCACTTGTTCCCAAATTGATTTACATAGTGACAATGGCTGGTAGGTGTTGGAAAGACCACAGCATTCTAACTGGATCCAGGCTTGTGTGGTTAATGCTCCTTTACTCCACCTTGTCTTTTTCAACAGCCTCCTGTAACTGTCCCACACAGGATTCGCTCTGGAAACACACGAGAAGGGAAGACCCTCTCTGAGATCAACTGTGAGTGATTACAGTAGCATTTCGGTTTACCAATGCTCATGAAACTTTTGTAAGACTGACATTCAGTAACATTTGCATACTGCAAGCACCCGTGACAGCAGACATCACGTGTAATTCCACAACATTGAAATGATACACATCGATGGCCTTGAATCCATTATTATGAGTGACAAAAGACATGACATAACATTGAAATGATACACATCGATGGCCTTGAATCCATTATTATGAGTGACAAAAGACATGACATAACATGTCATAAGCATTTGTGACAGCTGACACATGGTTATACCACATTAAATGATTAGCCACAATCTAACTTCAAGTAAGGCCATTATGACTGCTTCTTTTTGTTATGTGACACTAAAGTGTGCGAAAGTCTAAAACACTATAACTGAAATTTTAACATATTTCTTCCTTATTTAGCTATAAGATCCTTAAATGGTAAACCTATATATGTACAAAGAGTTCTGTGATTATTCAGACTCAATATTTTACTATTTTATAGGAGGGCACTTTGTAGTAGCAGCATGCCAAACAGCAATGTTTAGTAATATTTTTTGCTTACAGTTTGTTACTGTTAGACACCTGCAGTTTTTTTCCATTACCAGGCAAATGACTACATTTTGAAATGTGTTGTTTTTTCGGCATTGCATATTGTATCTTTGGTTCTTTGTCTTCAGTAACTTCTATGCATTCTTTCAACCCTGACAGTTGACCAAGTCAAGTTTGATCCCCCGCTTAGGAAAGAGACTGAACCTCATCACGAACTAGCAGTGAGTGGCTCTCCTAAAACAAACACACACAGAGCTCACATTCACTCCTCGCTGCAGCCACCCAGGCCTGTCCATGAATATTTCACACTTTTTTTTACAACCAAATCAGGCTTTGCAATAAAAACAACTGCCTAAAACCCTGAAACTCACACTAATCACATTTCCATGGCCAAATCAGGATCTGCAATAATACCAGCCACTTTCATTTCAGCGTCTCACACCTATTGTGTTTCCATGGCCACTGAAGTTCCTGTTGCAGTACTATCATATCATAGCAGTGCGTTGGATTTTGGATGAATAACACATGTAACATGGGAGACTATTTTCATGTTATGTTTGGAATATTATATGGATGAGCGATACCTCGTACAAATCAAATGTTACCCTTTTGAAATGACACCCTTGATAAAGATGTATATGTTAAATATACAATATGACTTGCCATCCCACTGAATAAAACAATATGCTACTTTTTACCTGTTAAAATATATATTTCTCTCAGCAGTTGAAATCAAGTAATATAGATTTCCTATTATTTTCTATGCAATATTGTGAAGTATTATTTTTTCTATCTAGTGAGCAAGTAGTCTAGAGCATCTGCCCAGTAACCAAAAGGGTGCTACATCGAATCTCTGATCTGGCAAGGTTGAAGACTGTCAATGTGTCCGTGAGCAATATGGTTAACACAGATGGCTCATGTCTCTCTGGATAAATGTGAGAACTATAAAAAACTTGAATGTCAAAATATATCAAATTTGATTATCTAATTATTAGCAAATGGTCATTAGAATTACCTTGAGGGTCACTTTTTTTCCAATATAAAATATATGCATTCATTATGTGATAAACCACACATAGGCTAAGAAACTACCAGTGCATAACTTCTGCATATGATACTGATTTTGACTACCAGACTTATCTCAATACCAACAAAGAGAAATGACATCCCTCCTTTTCTCAATGTGGGGATCTGGTAATTGTCCTCGTTTGCCAAAATGAAAAAACAGAAATGTATTTGTTTAGGAAACAGGGAGAGTATAAATCCTTGAATAATTATTCAAATTAGACACACCAGTGTCCCCCGGATGCCAAAAGTAAATTTTCCCAATCCAAGTAATCAAACCACAGCTCCTTTAAAAAACACAAGTTACAAACAACTTTTTTAATATAATACTTTTTGAATGTGTAGGCTATTTGGTTTTGAAAAATTGGAGCTGGAAAGTTATATGCCAATCCAACATTCTGCTCATTGCTTTACTGTGCTAGAGGCAGGATTAGCCAAGGCCAAAAGAGAGAGGACAAACACAGATTGTGGATTGGCTAGCAGTTACACATCTTTTTTAGTTTCTAATTTGTGCATATACCACATAGGCTATACTCATTTAAAAAGACAGACCGCAATGTTTGTATTTGCAAAACTAACCCCCCCATTTTAGTCTGGATGTTTAGTATATTGTCTATATTATATGCACAATCTAAGTATGGTAGAATCAACATTTTACAGGAGTTAGCTTTAGTTAGCTTGAACCCCGACAGTGTTTCTTGTCTATTGCAGGCATTCCCTTACCTAACGTCAGGCAGGGAATTCCAAACAAATGTGTAACGTATGGTTTGCTAACGTAGGGAAAGTCCCATTGACAGAGCTGTCAATCAAACCTTAGCTTATAGGATGATTGCTAATGAGTTTGCACAGTGAGCACAAACTCTAAACACAGGAAAACCAGACAGAAAATACGAACCTACATACTTCAGAGAAATAAACAAAGTGCCGGGCAGGGACCCGTTTTAGCACTAGGGCGCCTGAATTCACGTTCTTTAGAAACTAGAGGCCTAAATAGTTCTAAATATCACCTGAAATTGCGTATGGCATCTTTAAGCTACAATGTAAAAAGTGCTATGCCAACCATGTAGGTTTAAAATAATTTAAATAGTTTAGATTCACTTGATTTATCTGTTTAATCTTAAAAAGAATTAAATATACCTAGCGTTTACTTACAATAAGTCAGTATATACACAACAATATATTTTAAATAAAACTATCAACGTTTATTTGAGTAGTTATTACTATGTGATTGTTGTGTACATGAAGTTTAATAAGAGTGAGTTGACATTAAACAATTTATCTGAGTAGAATGTATGTGACTGCTGTAAGGTTATAAAAAACAAGTAGTCATTACTGCTTAATGTATCTATCTGATCTGGGCGGACATGTGGGCAACAGTTATCAGATTTGAACGGATCCTGAATAAATGAAAAGTTAATGTTAAGCAATTTTAGCCAAATGATTGGTGATGTAAAGTCGCGTTAAACCGATGATTCACTCATGGGTCCTGTTCAGCAGTTAACATTAGCTAATAAAAGCTATTTTTCTTTATTTTTTGAGTTATCACTAAGCAAAAAGTGTGAATATTTTCGTAATTCAATATTTTCTTTAATTAAATTAATTTCTATGGACTTCACTATAAATTGATTTTACAAAACTCATTTTAAAAGTTTATATCAGACGTGTCAGACGAAAAAGATGCGACCCGCACATATCACTCATTTTGCCATTTCCCAGCATGCTTTTCTGCACATTTTCTTCTTAAGAATTGTTTGTTTTCATGCATGTTCTGCTTTATGCATTCATGTATTGATTAATTTATTTGAATATGAACTTATTGTGATGATCTTTACTTTTCAAACCTAATACAAACTGTAAGTGGTTTAATTTATTGAAACCATTACTGAGAAGAGTGTTCCTGTCTATGTAGTGTAGTTTAGCGATCTCGTATAGTATTCGTGTTCCAACATTGCAGTTCTCACCACTGTGGGTTACCGTCAGAGACGTGTTATAGCGGCTGGATGTACTAGCAGTTGGATAATTTAATATGTGAAAATATAACATGTGACTGCAAAAAAAAAATAAGTGACTGTAAGTGTGGTATACGAATACTGGAGTTAATTCACGTATGATTAGGTTCATTTTACCTATAAAATTAACTTAAAGCAACTTAAATTATATTTTAGTGAACCATAGTCATTTTAATTGAGTTTTATATCATAAACAAGTGAGTTACATTTACTAAGAAAATTGTGTTTAACTAAATATTATCAGCAATATTAGTTAACTCAACTTGATTTTGCTGGGTTGATGTTAACTATTATTACAGTGTTCATTCTACTTAAAAAAGCCTTGAAGTAAACACAACACAAAATAACCAATGCAAACTCTTACCTCACTTTTTATAAGTAAAACTAAGGTATTACTTTTTACAGTGTACTGACTATTGGGCTGAGTAATGGAAATGCCCATGTGCCAATACCTCAAGATTAGCTACCGTACTTTTGTTTTCGTCTGTCCATGTCTGTCTATATGTATTTTTTCATTGAAGAATTCATTTGAAATCAATTTCATATCAGTAGTGTTTACTATTTTTTCATATTATTACATGGTGTGCTACATGTTGTGTGATTTTAGGGTGACACAAATGTAAATGTAGAGTCATTGTTCTTTTATGTCCTCGTGTAGAGCTGGTACTGAATGTATAAAGTCCTTTTTACTTGTCTTCATCAAGGGTGTTTGTACAACAATATAACAAACAGGGTGCCACTGTCATCAACAGCTTTTATGGGCACAAACTTAAACACCCTGTCTATTTTTGTTTCTAAAATTTGATGTAATCTAACAGTAACCCACATGGCTATCACTAACCTTGAAATATGACCAAAAACTTGAGATTGTGGATTCTGACTTTGTGGCTATAACAGTTGAGTTTGGGGTTATAGTGTGCTCCACTGAGATATGGGGTGAGAAAAGCCTGCTGCTCAATATCTTTTTCAACCCTTTCCATTACATGTTTTAAACATAGACACTATCTTTTTACAGTGAATGTCTAGGAAAAAATAATTTTCCCAGTGTTCCCACTTGCATGCACTCCTTTCCTACCTTAACCCAAGCAACATCCAGGACAACGTCATTAGTTATACACAATTTTTAACTCTGTGTGTGGAGTGGGGGTTGTGTGTGTGTCTGTGTGTGGGGGTGCATTTTGATCCAAGGACTGTTAATAATCTATATTTTCTTGGTCTATCTACTAAACAGCCCGATTCTGACGATTTTTTGGACTGTGTGGAAGAACATTACTACACTGCAAGATCTAACATGGTACATTTTTGCCCATTTGGCTGCCTGCTATCTTCATGTCACATCTTTCTGACCGCTTCTTATGCATTTTACTTTTGCCTATTCATGCTCCACAATTCATTGGCGTCCATTTTGTTTTGTGTGCTGTCTTATCCTCGTGTTTTTTGGCTTTGTGCTCTGTGAAGCTCTTCATTTTCCTTCCCTTTTGGTTGGCATTCTATAAACCCTTGTCAATTTGTCGCCTTAAAAGAAAACTCGGGATCTGCAACATACACTACCTTTTAAAAACATATTGTTTGTTGACTACATCTCCTTTAGCCAGTCCCACACTAGGTGATACCGGTTGACAATGTTTTTATTTTATTAGCATTTTCATTTTTTTAAATAGCATAAACACCTGGTCTGGATGTGTGAATGTTGACAAATGACAGAGTAGGTTGTGGTGATAAAATATTGTGTGTTGGTCTCTCGGCCTATGCAGTGGAGTGCAGTAAGTATTTTGCTGGCGTATTCTGTTCTTTAACACAAGCGCACAAGGGCTTTATTTTTAGGCATGTCACACTGGGGCACGTCTCTGGCTGTAATGAGCGAGAGGTTGACGGACGGTGAGGTTGACAGAGGAAGAATGCTGTTGAGGAAAGGATGTAGAGGTCAAGCGAGAGAATGAAAGGGAGGGATGACAGAGGATGAGATTTATAAAGGGATGAGATTGATATTGATTTATAGTGCTATCTGTCAAAGCACTTTGACAACTGTTGTTGTAAGAAGTGGTTTATAAAATACATTTGATTGATGGATTGATGGACGAGGATGATGTTGAGAGAGGGTTTATGAGGAAGGGGTTGAGAGAGAGGTCAAGGACGTTCAGACCAGAGTGACTCCAGCTTAGAGTTACTTTATTTAACCAGCTGCCTTGTTTCAGGAGCTGAGATGCAAGCGTTTGGCCACGTGTGACTAATAAAAGTTTAAAATGTCAAACCCTGAGAGGGTTGCAGAGAGACGCAGAGACAACGATGAACAGTGAGGTTGAAGTGAGAGGATGGAATTAGGGATGGAGAGAGAGGAGAGATTCATTGAGAGAACAATGACTGGAGAGGGTTGGGTGGAGGGACAGAGAGGAAGTCATGACTGGAGTGGTTGAGAATGGAAGAGAATGATGGTCATCAGGACAGAGATGTATAGAGAACATAGGGATGGACTAAGAGAATGATGGTCATCAGGACAGAGATGTATAGAGAACATAGGGATGGACTAAGAGAATGATGGTCATTAGGACAGAGATGTATAGAGAACATAGGGATGGACTAAGAGAATGATGGTCATTAGGACAGAGATGTATAGAGAACATAGGGATGGACTAAGAGAATGATGGTCATTAGGACAGAGATGTATAGAGAACATAGGGATGCACTAAGAGAATGATGGTCATTAGGACAGAGATGTATAGAGAACATAGGGATGGACTAAGAGAATGATGGTCATTAGGACAGAGATGTATAAAGAACATAGGGATGGACTAAGAGAATGATGGTCAGTAGGACAGAGATGTATAGAGAACATAGGGATGGACTTAGAGAATGATGGTCATTAGGACAGAGATGTATAGAGAACATAGGGATGGACTAAGAGAATGATGGTCATTAGGACAGAGATGTATAGAGAACATAGGGATGGACTAAGAGATTTGAGAGGGTGAGAGGGAGTGAGAGAGTGAGGGTGAGAGTAAGAGAGGGTGTGAGAAATAGTGAGACGTAAGGTGAGAATGAGTTTGAGCAAGTAAGTGAGATTTAATGAGTCCCTGAGTGAGCAAGACAGTAAGTGAGAGTGAGCGAGGTAGCGGCGAGAGAGCAAGGGAGCGGCGAGAGAGCAAGGGAGCGGTGAGGGACTGGCGATGGAGCGGCGAGAGAGAGATGAAAGGAGAGAATGAGTTTGAGGGAATGAGTGAGGTTTAATGATTCCCTAAGAAAGAGAGAGAGAGTGCTAAGTGGCATTTTGTGTCCACAGGGACGTTTCAACCGTACAGGAGCTGCAAGTCACTCATGAGTTGGACAGCAGAGTGCTGCCTTAGCGTTCAGCCGTGATATGTTGCATAACAAACAGCACACAGACCTACCAAAGAGCCTCACTGGTGACACCAGGCTCTTGTTTAGCCGTTACATGTGTTGGGATGTTGTTACACAATTTCATGTATTTTCTATCCGATATACATGTGACTCATTTAGCATAACCTCTTAACCAAGGCGATAGTTAGGTCGCTTTAAACCACGGTTGTCCTAATGTGCTGAAAATGGTGATATGGCATTCTCCATTTGGGTTAATGTAATATGGCATTTAGCAAGACCTTAGGTCTTGTGTTTATCTTAAAGTATGAATTGGACAGATGGCAGATGTGGGAGTATGGTTCAGATTGTACCAAACCAAGCATAATAAGATAGTCTCTTAAATCATCTAATAGACCCTCTGTTTCTTAGACAGTAAATAACAATGCTGTTGCAACTCCAGGGTTGTGGGATCGATTCCCCAGCAGTGAGAATGTATCTATTCACTACACTACACTACACTACTAAGTCACTATTGGTTTAATAGCATCTCCTAAATGTAATACAACATATGCATATACCACAACACCATTGTTTCTAGCTGGTTAATAATTTACACAGGTTCTATGGTCTCAGCCTGTTAACAGCAGCTAAATGGTTTGTTGAAGTCACTCTCTGAGATGCTGGTCATGGCCGTAGTCAGGGGTCCATCCCAAATGATGTCCTTTTCCCTGTCAATGTCAAAGAAAGATCTGCGCAATTCAGGGCACATTTCAGATCCTGGGTCCTCTGTGTCTAACCAGAGACAGTTATTAAAGGGGAAGCTGCTAAAGGAAAAGCGACAGGGACAGTTATCAAAGCATGACGCCCTCGCAATGACAGCAGCCTTTGACCAGGGGGAGGAGGGACGATATGGAGGGGGTGAAGTGTAGAAGTGAGCTGGAAAGACACTTAGACTGAGAAGCCTAGGAACATCATGGGCAGCTAACTCTCCTTTACTTGCTTTGTTAATATTTTTAACTTCTCACCTTACCCTTTTATTGCTCTTTCCTACCTCTTTTCTCTCTCCCATGTTTTTCCTTTCTCTTTCCCTCTTCCTATATTTTCTGTCATTTCACACTTCTCTCTCACTCTCTAAAAATCTCTCCCTCAGCAGAACGCACTGCGTTTAATAACTTTATTTCAGTGTGCTATGCGGGGGAAAATTTCATTGGGTAATCGAGTGAAGGAAATAAACGATGCAGTTTTGCATGACTGAGGGCTCCTCTCAGAAGTGGACTTGGGGGGGCAACGTGGGTGATCGGTTTATTACAGAGGTGTCATTCGGACAGTTTACTGAGCAGATTGAGTTTTTGATCCTGAGAAAAGGGCCAAAATGCCTTTGCTATGCAGTTTTTCGCCTCCAGCTATTTAGCCTCTAGGGAATCAACTGACAGAACCATCACGTTTTTGTGGATCATTAGGCAAGTTGAATCTTTCCAAGAAAGGTTTAGTTTAAAGTGGACTCCAAAGTAAACTGCTGACTAACCCATGTTCTGTGCTGGGACCTCTTTCTGGGACCTCTTTCTGTCACCTCTTTCTGTCAAACCTGGTCCTTTGTCATCATTGTATTAAATCCTCGTAATCTTATAACTGTCTACATTTGACATGATACATCCATTACATCACTTCTTTTCAGCATAGACTTTTTCTGATTTACTGTTTAAAATATCAGAATGCTCTCACTACAAAGTTGTTTGTTTCACATAGCTTTTCTTAAATGTTGGCACATAGTGTAAGTTTCTCTGGATAAGAGCATCTGCTTAATTACTAAAATATCAAATATAAAAATACAAGCATCCCACTCAAATTTTAGTCAAGTAATACCACATTTTTACGGAGTGATCAGAATTGAACATGGAGACAAGGAGGGACATGGAGGGAAATTGTGGAGGGTCATGCTTTTTACCACTGGAGAATTAGTAAGGGATGTTTGATTTTTTTAACAAAACATGAGTGAGCAGGCAAAACTATTTGTTTTTACTTCTCATGGGATTCATAAAAAATATAATGATATGACCCCCGTTCAAAAGTCTGCTACCCTCAGTTCTCAATACAGTGTATTACCCCTTAGCATCAATGACAGCATGCAGTCGTTTGTGATAGTTGTCTATAATGCCCTGACATCTTGCAGGTGGTATAGCTGCCCATTAGTCTTGGCAAAATGCCTTCAGGTCATGCAAAGTCTTTGGTTGTCTTGCTTGAACTGCACGTTTGAGATCTCTCCAGAGTGGCTTGATGATATTAAGGTCAGGAGACTGTGATGGACACTCCAGAAACTTTTTCTGCTATAACCACTGGAGGGTCAACTTGGTCTTGTGCTTAAGGTCATTGTTGTGCTGGAAAGTCCAAGAGCGTCCCATGCGCAGCTTTTGTGCAGAAGAATGCAAATTGCCTGCCAGTATTGACTGATAACATTGTGTGTTCATCCTTCCAACCAATTTTTTCACAACGTTCCCCGTGCCTTTAGAGCTCACACAACCCAAAACATCAGTGAGCCACCACCATGCTTCACAGTGAGAATGGTATTCTTTATACTATATGCCTTGTTGACCCCTCTTCAAACAGAGCACTTATGGTTGTGACCATAAAGCTCTAATTTGGTCTTGTCACTCTAAATTACAAATGTGCCAGAAGTTATGAGGTGTGTCAGGGTGTTGTCAGGCGCATTGTAACCAGGCTTTTTTGTGGCACTGGCTTCTTTCTGGCAACTCGACCATGCAGCTCATTTTTGTTCTAGTATCTTCATATTCTGCTCTTTGAAACAACTACATCGTCTTTTTTCCAGAGCAGCCTGTACGTATCCTGACGTTTTCCTGTGTTTTTTTCTTTGTGCCCTGAACAATTCTTCTGGCAATTGTTGCTGAAATCTTTGTTGGTATACCTGGCCTTGACTTGGTATCAAGAGATCCCAAAGTATTCCACTTCCTAATAAGTGATTGAACAGTACTGACTGGAGTTTGCATGGCTTTGGATATCTTTTTATATCCATTTCCATCTTTATGCAGTTCCAGTACCTTCTTACACAGGTTTTATGACAATTATTTTCTTCTCCCCATGGCTCAGTATCTGGCCTGCTAAGTGCATCCATGTGATAACAAACTCATTGACTATATCTACGCAGACACTGATTGCAATTTAAAATGTCCTAGGTCTGGGAAATGTACCTTTAATTGCAATTTTAACCTGATTGTGTCACCTTGTGTTTCTGTAACAAGGCCAAACATTCAAGGTTATGTAAACTGTTGATCAGGGCCATTTGGGTGATTTCTGTTAGCAGTATGGTTTACAAAGGAGCCAAACAACTGTGTGAAAATCAATGGCTACATTTTGTCATTATCCTTACATAAAAGTCAGCTTTATTTGCATGAACAGTCATATTGTCAATATCAATGCAGAAATTTCACAAAGCAAATTTACATAAAATGTATTAACAGGGATGTAATTTATAGCTATAGCATTGTATTATTATTATTGAACAAAGCCAGGAAGGTAAACGATATACAACAAAATCTAACCCAAATGTTTTTATGTAATGTCCAAGTACATAGAAAGGGTCACTTCATATTTATTTTTGGACGTTATCGGTCAGTTATGGCACAACAGTGTAAATATTGCTGAGGGAGTCAACCTTAAATGTTGGTTGGTGGAATTGAACCAGGGCCTCAGTGTGCATATAAATGGATTAATGGATTAATTTATATATTGTCACAAATGGAAAATTACCACTAAACCATTGAAATAATTGATATTTATGAACTCATTTAATACTCTTTTGAACATGAATAGGAGTGGTACTTTCACAGCTCATGGATATTGTATGTAAATCATGGTCTGTCTTTTGATACCCCCCATCCCCTGATCAGTGTTAATCAGCACCCGTGATCAAAACATCTTCCCTTGGCTATGGCGCTCTATATACCTTTTCAAGGTATTCTAATAGGGAGGGTCATGTTTGTTTTCATTTTTAAAACACATGGTGACGGAGATACAAATGTGTTTCGCTCAGGGAGGGTCAGCAATTTTCACATTTTCAGGTGGCTTCATTCTCTGTATACCCTATGTCATAAAAGATGACCAGTCTCTAAATCAACTTGAGTTCACATAACCTTCAAATGTTTAGGTTGGGTCAAAGTTACATTTACAACATTTACAACATCCATTGAATTTAACATGACCACATGACAAGAACAAGTTTTTTGGTTAATTTATGTTGAGTTTTCATTGGGTGGTTGGAGGTATGTAACGGTATGAGATTTTCACAGTATGGCAACCATTACAGAAAATAGCACGGTATTATTAACACTAAAAAAAATATTTATAAAATATTTTTGTAAGCACAGAGACATACACTATATGGACAAAAGTATGTGGACACCAGGTGTGGTCAGTGGATCTTAATTGGGGATGCCATTGCTGTCTGGACTGGGGGAAACAAAACGGTATCACATAATGGTTTTGTGGCGCTACACACCGTTCCATTTCATCCGGCCCTGAATGTAATACGAGCTTGGCATCCCCAATTAAGATCCACAGAAACCTGTCTCAATTTAGAGATTTGTTCTTATTGCCTGAAGTTTAGCTGAATCTTTGTTAGTTGAACTGATATAATAACAATGGGAACATAAAATTCCTTTTCCAATTCAGGAAAACCTGACTTTATATTAATGTAATTCCTTGAATCCTTCAAAACCGCGGTAAACCGTGAACTTGAAACTGTTACTTGTCTAGTGGTGGGCTTGGCCGAGAGTGTGGTAGCGTGTTGGAATTGTTACTTTTGCTCTAGGGAGGGGTGTGCTTTATTTGAGGGGCAGAGGGAATGGCAGTACTCATTTTCTTTAGAGGAGCTTCAAGTTGTTTTTCAAGATTTTCTTAATTGCATTTACAACATTTTCTCCTGCTTTTTTATGGTACCTCCTTATGGCGAATTTCTTGCACTACTACAATATGACCAAACTATAGTGGCTAGAAAAGTATGTGATCCCTGTAGAATTACCTGGAGTTATGCAAAAATTGGTTACAGAATTTGATGTGATCTTACACATCAAAGTCACAACAATAGACAAAAACGACTGCTTAAATAAATAACAGATAAACAATTAGATGTTTTCTTGAACACACCATGTAAATATTCACAGTGCAGGATGGTTGACCATCCAAATTTTTTTCTGGAGTTGCAGATCAGTCAGTAGGGTTTTTGTACTATTCCTACTTACAAAACTGGTTCAGTACAGCTTTATCAATATATAAATTGTTTTAACCTACTAAGTTTGACCTGGATGTGTAATATATTTATATGTACGTAAACATAAGAGTAGAAGTACTTTCATTAGTTTATTGTATATTTATTTACTTGGGACAGTGCACATTATTCAATAATCTTACACTTTTGTACAGACTGTAAATCGGACAGATTATAGCAAAGATGCTAGTTTTCATCTGTAGGTCCAAACCTAACCTGTATGTTTTTAACCTGTATGTTTTTTCAGATAGCCATGAAATTCCAAGTTTAAGTTGGTAAATCTTGAGGGCATGAGGCATAAATCATGACATAGAGCAGAAAAACCTGACATAGTACACACTTTCCGGGGACCTTTTGTAGCTCAACAGCGCCACATTTACAACAGTGGCCAAAATCACAGACTGAATTATTGAAGAACCCAGATGATCACTGCCCACAGCAAACTATCATATAATGTTATAGCATCTGTATTTTTCTTCCAACAGCACATCTCCTAATTCTAACCTATTTGGATCATATCTGTCAAAATAACCCCTGAACGCACTTGATTCCTGAATACGATTCCATTTTGTGCATGATCTTATTTACGTTTGCATTTCTCATACTTGTCTTGCTGCTCTAATAATTTTCCAGTTCTTTCAACATGGACAATATTTTGAAGCAGGGCTCTCTAGTAACTTTTAAAATGTCTTTTAGGATTTGAAGATGGACTATGAAGAGGGCTCTCCCAAAGGCTCCATTTTGGGTGGGCATAAGTAAGTACAGACTGCAGGCATGTAGGGGACACTCGCATCTGGGCTGAGATCAGAGGTGTCATGCACCAATTTTTTTACGGAAACATGTGCCAAAAATGTGCCACAAATACAGATATTAAAAGGAAAATCCACTTGGCTCTAAAATGTTTTTTTTTCCCTACTTGGTGATGCCTCTGGCTGAGATGCAGTTCAAATTTTTATGTAGGCCTAATTTACTTTGGTGTAAGTCATTTACAATTTCCTTAGCATAGATTGACATTGTTTAAAAGGTTCCTATGCATCAGGCAAGATCAGTCAATCCCAGAGTGTTTGAAGATATTTGAACCAGAGTGTTGGCTGCACTGCATTGAAACTTAATGGGAATCTAGAGTATGCGTATAAGAGTAGATAGGAGTTAAGAATAGGTCAGGACAGATTAAATTATATATACAAAAGGTAAAAGGTGTTTCTCCCAGTCACTCTGACAGATGGGCCCAGCTGGCTGCACTGAGACAAGCTTTGAAGCTCAGCCACAACCTGGTGAAGCCTGAGCCTTAATATGATAACCACACATTTCATGGCTTCAGTTCAAGTCTGACCCACTGCTCTTTCAGAAAATATTTCCATACCAATATTTCTCAACATCAACCCTGAATTATCTTATAACTATTGATTTAAAGTTTCGTTGTTTAAATAAAAACTAAAAACAAACACAACAATGTTTGATAATTGGTCAGGATTGTAAATACATTTGATTGACACTGTTTGTACACATAATCCAGTGTAGACTTCAGTGTAGATGGTGATCCATGCAGTAATGAATACCTCCAACTTTCATGTGGCCATGAGATGCCACACCCTCCTGCGTGTCCTGTGGCTTATTTAGGGAGCAATGAGAAATGAGTCTTGTGTAGCTCAGCTTGTTGGGCACAATGTTTTTATTATTGTTAGTGTAACTTTGTTGTTGGAGTCCAGGGCAAAAGGTTTTCCTTTTACATGCAGTTACACCTTCAGTCTTCTGTACAAAATTTAACTTCATAATGTATTTCAAGGGTTTCATTGACTAGAAGTAAACTATTACTGTTGACTTCCTGTTTAGCCTTCAGTGCAAGTTTAGAAAACACTAGCTTATTTTTGCATGGCCACAGTCGATCTGCAATTTGTTTTGTTGAAACTGCCCTCAGTGTTCAACCCCGGTTCACACTGAATAATTTAAAACCAAAATGTTTTATACTTTGAGCTCTTGACAAAAAGGAAAAGGACACAAGTAAGTGAAGTTACTTTCACAGCATCTTCTGGTAAAATAAATGAGCCTTTGATTAACACCAGAGATCAATCTAGCTCTCTCTTTTTCTCTCATAAATAGCCACTTTGTAAAACCATGTTATTATAAATGTTCTCCCCTACAACACCCCCCAATCCAACCTACGCAAATACTAATTATATGCAAATGTAAACATGATAGTATGTTCTTTGTCTATGTTTACCTCTGGTCATTGTCTCATTAACAGGAGTCTTCTGAAATCAGTGGAGGAGGAGCTAAACCAGAGGTAGACCCAGACGCTCTTATTTTTCCTCTACACTTTTTTGTTTTCTTTTTTGTTTTTCTTTTCCTTTCTGTTTAAGTAACATTTTTATCTTAATTCTATTTTTATTTCTTTCACAACATGCAGTTTTATGTGGGAGGAGAGATGGAGGTGGTATTAATTGTAACAAGGGTATGTCATTAAAGGCAGTCAATAAAAAAATATATATATAAAGTTTGCTATACAAACATATGGAGATGGAGGTTGTATTAATTGTAATGAGGGTGTGTCATTGAAAGGCAGTCAATAATAATAATTAAAATATATATATATATATATAGTTTGCTATAAAAACATAATTCTTTTAATTATAACTTACAACAGCCCAGATATTTACCGTAATACTGAACTCACATTTCCTTGGTTTAACTTTGAAGTCCGTCCATTCCAGAAATGTCAATCAAATAATCTTGAGCTGCCACCTGCCCACAAGACACTTTATTTTAAGAAGTGTTTAATGCTTTGTTAATACAGCAACTTCCTCAACTATTCAGTAAAAATTAAACGTGCCATATTATGTCTTAAATGCACATGAATCCAAAGAAAGTAGAGAGGTGTTCTTCAGTGAAGCAGTGCTGTTTAGGGGCTGCGTGACACAGACATACTGCTGGTCTGTGTGTTAAGATCACACAATCACACGTAATATGCTTGGTGTAGTGGACAATTTACTAAATCTAATACAGATCTGTCAACACAAACAACCCTAAATGAAAACATTTAACAAATAAATAACACTTTGCATCACAATTCCTTTCGAGCTAGCTGGCATCCTATTCAAAGTTTTGTTTCTAGACATTGGAGGATTTACCTTTTGGCGAAACTAGACTACGATTGGCTCATTAACTTCTGTGTTGCATTAGGGTTTTTGTAGTATGTTGTACACTTACCATCAGTTAAACAAATTTGCGGAATACTACAACTCTGAGAGTATTCTTTTACTTGTATATATCACTACTCGCAACCGTGCACCTGCTCAAATTTTGCAGTTTGCACACATCTGTTTATAGTAGCATATGCAAGTAAAACTATGGCAATGTAGAGCCATATATCGCTCACCTATTGTAATAACCATATCCTTCTTTGCACACATTAACTTATTCCAGTCTGGTTTTGACATCTATGATGCCAGACAAACTGTAAAAAAAGTCTGCAAGCAAATATCAATTTAATGTAAGCTTTCAGTGCCTACACACACAAAGTGGTGAAGTCCAAACACAGCCAAGATGTTGATGCAGTTAGGCATAACCATTAACACCTGTACCCAGGCAGCACAGAGAGTGCATGAGTAATCAGTAGACATCTGAACAGAGCAATACTTGTTGTACGCTGTGAGAACTCAATAGTGGTTGTTGACCGGGGAATGTCTCCTCCTCTAGCAAGTGTGTAATTACAAAAACTACCTGGTGAGCAGAGTGGATCTCCCTCATTGGGTGTCGCTGGCCAAGTTGAATGGCCCAGTTAGCGTCCAAGCATGTCTTTAGCTAGTGTCACGATCATGGCTCCACGAGCTTCAGTGTGGTGGTCAGCGTGGTGCTGTAAATGAGCTTCAGAGTAGTGCTGTAAACGAGCTTCAGTGTGGTGGTCAGC
>JACXGM010012363.1:0-24057 GCA_016801145.1 Umbra pygmaea | reverse complement strand
ATCACCCCACAGCTTTTCAACGATATTTAGGTCTGGGGACTGAGATGGCCATTCCAGAGCATAAATCCCAGAGTAGAATTTGAGCAGTGTTTTGGGTCATTGTCTTATTGAAAAATATCCAGCGCCGGCATAACTTCAACTTTGTGACTGATTCCTCTACATTATACTTAAGCATCTGGTGATAATGAGTGGAATCCATGTGACCCTCAACTTTAACAAGATTCCACGTACCGGCACTGTTCACACAGCCCCACAGCATGATAGAACCTCCACCAAATTCTACTGTAGGTAGCAAGTGTTTGTCTTGGAATGCTGTGTCCTTTTGTCGCCATGCATACGCCCCTTGTTATGACCAGATAACTCCATCTTTGTTTCATCAGTCCACAGTCCCTTCTTCCAAAAATAAGCTGGCTTGTCCAAATATGCGTTACCATACCTTAAGCGATTCTTTTTGTGAAGTGTTTGCAGGAAAGGCTTCTTCCACATCACTCTTCCGTACAGCTTCTCCTTGTGCAAAGTGTACAGATATGTTGAACAATGCACAGTGACACCATCTGCAGCAAGATGATGTTGTAGGTCGTTGGAGGTGGTCTGTGGCCTGTTTTTGACTGTTCCCATTATCCTTCGCCTTTGCCTCTCCAATATTTTACTTAGCCTGCCACTTCTGGCCTTAGCAAGAACTGTGCCTGTGGTCTTCCATTTCCTTGCTATATCACTCACAGTGGACACTGACAGCTTAAATCTCTGCGATATTTTTTTTTTTTGCCGTCCCCTAAACCATAATGTTGGTCATTTGAGAGTTGTTTTGAGGCCCCCATGTTGCCACTCTTCAGAGGAGAGTCAAAGAGAACAAAAATGTGTCATTGGCCACCTTAAATACCTTTTCTCATGATTGGATGTACCTGTCTATGAAGTTCTAGGCTAAATGAGCTCACCAAACCAATTGTGTGTTCCAATAATCAGTGCTAGGTTGTTACAGGTATTAAAATCAACAAAATGCCAAGGGTGCCCAAATCTATGCACCTGTTGATTTTCATTTTGATGTATATTACACATTTTCTGTCCAATGAACCTCATTTCACTACCAATATATTACTGTGTCCTTCAGTTATTTGATAGATCAAAATGAAATTGCTGATCCAAACAACCAATTATTCATAAATGAAAATCGTGGAAATTTTAGGGGTGCCTAAACATCTTACCTCCCCATTCACTATTGAAAATCTTTTAACTCCATTTGAGCTTTCGACATATTTGAACATTATATTTCTCAATTTTATAACAATACTATCATAAGCCGAATATTTATTTCAATTAGGATATTAGATAATAAATGCTTACCTTTGTAGTGAAAGTAAACTGTGCAGGCAGGGGAAAGCATAAGTCGAAAGACATATTGTAATGTTGTCAATGTATTCTGTGTTGTATTCTGTTTTGTTTTCGTTTTTGAGTTTAGTTTTGCTTAAGTTCTAGTGTTTTTTTCTTATGTTTGTATGTCCTTGTGTTTCCCCTCTGTATTTCACCAGCAATCCCCTACGTCCAGAGGCTACATGAAGGTATCCCTCTAGCCAATATTACAATTATCCTGTATTGAGATCACCTGTTCCCTATTATCCCTTGTATACATTCCTGCCCCTTTTGTGTTCCTCATTGTGAGGTATTGTTTTCTGTGAAACTACTGAGTGTTTATTCCCTGTTCTGCCTATGTGAGAGTATTTGATCTTGGCCTGTTTTTGCCTTAGACCTTGTTTTTTGGATTACCTTTTGTACCTTTGCCCTGTTATTACCTGGACCTATTTTGTCTTTGGTTCTTGTTTTGGATTATACCTTCTGTACTTTTGCCTTGATATCCTACCGTGTTCCCAAACTCTGCCTGCCCACTGACCATCCATTTGTCTGGTGTTGTATGTAGGCCTTTCTGCAGTATTCCTACCCTGCTTGTACCATATTATTTATGGGAATTGAGCTCTTTGGAACCTGTCAAAAGTACTGAACTATTGAGTCCTTATTATATTACATTAGTAATATTTTACTCTGCGTCTGGGTCCTCTTCCCTTCTGGGATATCATGGGAATTATTACTTATATTTAGTTAGTCTGTAGATTGCAGGTTTTGAAATGGATAGGTTATTTGTCAGTGTTTTTACCTTTCAGCTGCATGTTTTGTTATTAGACTATATCTGTCCTTCTATTACGTTGCACCTGACTTTTCATTTCATTGGTTAATGCCAGAACATTCCACAAATAACATACATTCCATAGCATTCAAAATTATATTCTAATGTTCACAGTTAAGGTTAGCCATGTGGATACTGAGGTTAAGGTTAGGATTAGGGTTAACATTACTAAAAAATTATATCTTACTAGAAGCAGCTCATGTCATAATGACAAATCTCTTGCAGGAGTTTGACATGACTGGTGAAATGAGATGGCCAAATCCCAGTATAGACTGCTAACTGTTGGTCAAATGATTCAAGTACATGAATGTCTAAAGAAATATTCACCTTTAAAACCGATGGAGAAATTAATCGCTTAAAAAATAATAAAAAAAAACTAGACAACCCATCCGTCACAAATCCACAAGCGCAATGAATGGCATTAAGACGCATATATAACACTGGAATTCTGTAGATATTGTGAATATTGAGGGTGTAGATAAGGTGCAAAAACCCAACTATTAATAATATTAAAAAATACAGTAACAATAAATGATCATTTTGCACATCAATTAATTTTTATATTCATTTTTAAACAATACAATACTAATGTGTTAACTTAGGAAGAGTTCAGAAATCAATATTTGGTGGAATAACCCTGCACAAAAATTACAGCTTACATGCATCTTGGCATGCTCTCCACCAGTCTTTTACATGATGTTGGGTGATTTTATGCCACTGCTGACACAAACTTTCTAGGCAGCTCAGCTTTCCAGATAGCTTGTGACATCCATATTCCTCTTAATCACATTCCAGATGCTTACTGTATCCCTCTGCGAGTAAAGCCAGAATTGAACCCTTCTTTTCCTCACTAAACCTGTCCTTTTCAACTCTTTTAGCTTGGTCAAAAGTATGTTTCTTATTCTAATTTCTTTTGAGGTACTACTAGTACTGTTTGCCATCCAGCCTGTTCTAAAGCGAGAGGATAGTGAAGACCACAACAGTGATTATTGATCACCTAATCAGTACCTCACTCAGTAGAATGTAAATTAAAAAGTAGTCTCATAATTTATACCAGCCTTTTATGTATATTATACACAGTGTCATGGCCATAATCCCAACCAGGCCTCACTTCAATCATGGCCACTGAATAATCTCCCTCCTTAATTGCCTTATTTAACTAGGGTTGGGTATCGTTTGGATTTTTACGAATCCGATGCTGAACCGGTAATTCTAAAACGGTTACGATTCCTAAACAATTCCTAATTACATTACCAGCTCTTTTATTTATTTTAATAGAAAAATATTTAAATTTAACAAATTAATGCTTTAAAGAACTTAAATATATAATAACTTACATAAGTCACCTAACACACAACTACAATAATTTAACAATAAATAACAGGTACATTATTAACAAGGAACAACAAAATATATGTTGAGTAGGTAGCTAAACCAGCTTTAAACTTTCAAGTTATTTTGTAGAAAAATGCCCATCCTTGCCTTCTCTGGCATGATACAACACCTCTCCTGAATTATTCTTTTGTGCTAGCGTATATCTCAGAAGTTCTCCCAAATTATGTTCTTAGGAAACTATTTCAAAAACATGATTTATGTTGTATCCCAACATATTTAGGGTGTTTGTACCTTTCAGCTGCATGTTTTGTTTTTAGACTATATGTTACCTTCTATTACGTTGTACCTGGCGTTTCATTTCGCCGGTTCATGCGAGAACATTCCATACATTCCATAGCGTTCAAAATTATATTCTAATGTTCACAGTTAAGGTTAGCCATGTGGATACTGAGGTTAAGGTTAGGATTAGGGTTAACATTACTAAAAAAATATATTGTACACGCAAAGTCTGGGATGAAAGTCAGGAAAATATGGCATGTTAAATGTAGCCTAAGTTTACGGCAGCTAGTAACCGAAATGAGGAAGCGAAATTTGCATTCTAATCCGGTCTGATTCCTAACGGTTGTGTAGGAACCGGTTCTATAGTCAATCCAGATTTCGATACCCGACCCTATAGATAACTACTCACCTCTCCACCTAATAGCTGATGTGTGGTGAGCGCTCTGGCGCAAAACTGCTGCTGTGCATCACCCAAGTGGGTGCTATACATTGGTGGTGGATGAGGTTGGGCTTCCCCTTCACTGTGTAAAGCACGTTAGGTAATATCTGAGTCTGTACTTTATTAAATGTGAAAAATAAAAAGATATTGACAATAAACCCAGAAGTAGGAGGTTGGTCAGAAATGAAATAAACAACATGTTTCTATAAATCACTTAATTCCATTATACATTTTATAACTCCCTCTACTCTATGTCTGTTATTAGTGGGGAAGGTTGACTCCAGCAAAATGCCCTAAAGCATATGACATAGAGAGGAAAAAGCTTTAAATGTTTAAGTCACATTCATAATGTAATAATATAAACCAAATCTCAGATGAATACAGTATTTGCTTATTTTTTTAAATGCCCAACCAATCTGCTCCCTAGAAAAAGAACGTAGAAAGACAGACTGGAAGCAATGACCCTTCAACCAGTTTGCTGACAAACTCACTTGTATATTTGCTGTTGAAATTTTAATTGCGTTTTTAAAATATTAACAGTGTTATAGCTCTGCTGCTTCTTTAAAGTGTTCAGAGCTAGCCATGCAATAGTGAAGTAACAATCCATTCACCTTCATGCAGCGGCACCTTTCGCAGCCTCGTCTCCATCCTTGCTTTGAAATAATCAAAAACGAATTATATTTGGATGATACATGATAAAGCACTATGAAGATGAATTTGGAAAAACTACCTCTTTAAATATTTAACGTAACTTCTGCATTAGGGTAATGATGTAATAGAGTGGGGCAGGGGGCCGTTTCAGAGGTTTCACGAGTAAGCATACACACATGCATTCACACACAAACACAACATGTCCTGAAGTTTAACCTGTATCTTTGTACCCATTCATACATTTACATTTCACATCTTCCTTATGTTGTTTGCTCCTACTAAGGGTTTTACACTGGATGCGTTTCTCCATATTTTTTCTGTCTTTTTCTCCCTCTTCTGATACTGTATATCCCATTCACAGAGTGGTCTAAACGCTATCGTGCCATAAATGACCTGCAATATCATTGCCAGCGTATGCTTCCCTCTGCATGCCTGTCTCCCTGGCCTCTGCTTCCTACTGTCATGTCCATAAAAATAATAAAACTACCCCACCCCACAAAAAACCTCGTAAATAATTTGCCGTCTTTTTTATGTATTGCAGAATTGCAGTGAAAAAGAATTGCAGTGGACCTAGTACAGCTCCTGCTTGGTATGAATTGAGCAGTAATTCGGCAGATGCAATTTTTATGCACAACGCCCAAAGTGCTGTGACTTTGAGGTCCACTCATATGGGTGAACCAATCAAACTTTTATAGCTAAGCTTGTTGACCTTACTAGACATGGTTGTCAAATCAACACTAATGTTGTAGCTGTATGGACAGGCTGTTTACCAGCAGGACTGATTGTTCCTCATGCTTGCTTACGAAAGCTGTGCAGTAATACATGCTTTATTTAAAGGAATGCTCCAGAGTGATTTAAATCTTTAATATTGTATTTAAAAACATTCCCATAGATGAGTTATAAAATGCAGTTTGTGACAATTCATCTGAGAACAAGCAATAGTACATTTCATCCGCGTCTGTATCAGTTTGCACTTGAAATTCCACAAGGTCCAGAATTCAAAGTGAACTTAGTGACCGCCCCCTAGTGCATAGCTTCCAGAGCTTAAAGCCTTTGGCTTACATTGCTATTTTATTGATAACACTTAAGGTAAAATCCTCAATAATTCTCACCAAATCAATCAAGAGTTATACAACCTACCTACTGTGGCTCTAATTGGTACAGATTGTGCAGTCTTCTGTGAGCCATTATTTTTAACTTTTTCACGTTTATCCAAGTTTATACACAAACACATATATGCTAATGTTTGCTAATCAGCAACAACCGATGCTACACTGAACCGAGTGCCTGGATTCCTCACCAGGACAATCAATGCCTGGTATCAGCTAGTACAACTTTCAGTGACATCCAATGTAGCATTAGCCTTTTTACCCTATCAGTAATTGTAAAATCTGCAAAAGATTCTCACCAAGTCAGTCCAGAGTTAAACATCCTATCTAGCTCTAAATGGACTGTAATGGACTGTAATGGACAATATTCTGTGAGACATTCCCTCCGAGACATTATTCCATCCTTATCCCATTAATCCCTCATAGGGATGTTGAGTTAAGAAAATAACTGCCATTTAACAAATGTATTTGTATTGTTATAAAATGCTTCTCTTAATTTAAATAAAGCTGATGTGATTATTAACTGCATAGAAATTCGTATCCAACAATGATGTGATCCGTCCCTTATTTTTGTTTCATTTTATTTTTTTCCTGTTCAAAAAAAGTTAGAATCCTCCATGAACAGAACCATCCTTTGTAATATATCTTAATTTAAATAAAGACTTGTTTGTGTTAATACTGTTTTAAGAAAGCGGAGCAATATCGTCAAATCCTCTATCCTGCATTGCAATTCTCTGTTCTACTGTAATTCAATAAACTAACATTATAAATTATAACGTCTGGAAGCCGCTTCCTGAAAAAACATTAGTTTTGTCTTCCACTAAAACAGTAGTGGTGGATGTGGTGTAGAGGTTAAAGACCCTACGCAGCGAAGCAATACATTTGCGCAGCAGGAGGTTATGAGTTTGAATCCATAAGGGACATGTACTTTATTTCTTTGTGATTTCAGTTTGGTGACAGGGTACAATCCAATTGTTCATACCCAAACAGTGATCAATGAATTGAAAACACAGAGTTAACAAATATTCCTTATTGTCAATTGTTACTTATGAACTCCCTTTACCAGGTAATTTATGATTTCATTAACACTTGAACAGCCAACGCCCATGCCAACTAAATATGTGTATTTTACATTATTCCATTGTCCAATTTCTAAAATCACAAACAGAAAGCTATTCATAGGTTCTTTTTTTTACCCCCAATTCATACTAAAACTGCCAAAATCACCAGCCTCCTAACATTGGAACCCAGCCAGCAAGTATCTGGCACTCAGGCACTAAGCACGTCTCCTTGAATTAATTATGTCAATGGCTGACTGGCCAATAAAACCAGACTAAAGATCTTTAGCCTTGGCTGAGAATTAACTAAATATTGTGTTTCATGTCCTAAAATATTTGTAACTTTAGTCTTTGCAATATAATGTCATAAATAAAGTGACTGGCTATCATGTGTTATCGAATTGTTGCTGATTATTTTACAAGTACGACCCTGCTTCTCGTGTAGTTCAATATTTAGGCTATATTACAGTAATTCATTCGTGGTGTAGCAAAATCAGTAATTCAATAATATTTGTGATCGAATTTACAAAGAAATATTATCAAATACTAAACTCTCTTTGTAGAACAATTGAACATTTTCTTTGCATATTTGTCGGGAATACGGAAAACTTAACCACCAAACATAACGTAAATATAGTTATAATATTTTTAACAATACATTTCTTTGTCAGTGAACATTTTTTTTGCCAGAGACACTAGATTGGAAGGTTGTATTGACAATGATAACAAAACCCATTATCCCACGCTACTTCCGGACGTCATCCAACTACAACTTTTGCTATTGTTTTGATTGAGAGACCCCTAGCGGCCAAAAATGAAATGTTGTACATTTAATCCAGAAATGTGGCAAATGTTCAGACAAGTTGATGGAAGAAAACAGGCCTTTTGGGAACCATGAACCAACAGAGACGTGAGCTGCCCCCTGTGCACAAAACAACACACCAGCTAAGCTCTACTCCACAACAGTGATGGAGAGTGGGAAAGCTACGCTCACAGTTTACAGATGTAAGAAGCACAAGTGTTTGTCTCCTCAGCACCATGCATAGCAGTGTTGCCAATGGCCCCAAGAAATAAGCAGAGACAGTGACACATTACAATCACTCAAAGGTATGTCCGCCAAATAACATTTAGTCTATATTTGCCATGCATCAGATCTCCTATTATCTTCTTTTTTTGCGAATAGTTTGTATATATAACACTAACAATGTGTCTAAATTGTTATTGTTATAGGTTGGCAAAGATACACTTGACCAGATGGCAAGACTCTACTCTGTAAAAGGAGGAACTTGTCACTGGCCTGTTGCAGTGTTCTACAACTATCAACGCACATGTAAAAATACACTAATGTACAATGCTTGATTGTGTCATTCATTGAAGGTAAATAGCTGATATTTAGCTTGTCTGCTAAAATACAGACAGTGAGCTGTATGATATAATGTGTACAATGCTTGAATGGCCAATAAACCCTAAACGATCTTTAGTCTTGGCTGAGATGTGCTGTCTGGACCAGAGAGTCGGCAGGAGAGACTTGCAGCTGGCATATGAGATTTGTGCAAACTACTTGAACGAAAAGACAGCTGCCAAGGAGGCAACAAAAGAGGCAGCATGTCCAGCTCTTCCACTTCCCCAGCCAGAGCAGTTAATGCCCAGGAGGAAGACACTGTCAGGTCTGCAAATGTTCACGGAACAAAACCAATGAACACTGTGTGAGATGCAATCGTTTTGTTTACTCTCACAAACCACCAAAGTTCTGTGTTGACTGTGGGGCAGAAGCATAACGAGATTGATTAGAAACAATAGTGTAATGATGAATAATGTCACAATAGACCATAGACTTTTCCATATTTTCATAGATATTGTATATTCACCTACACTTCATTATGTCATTATTTGAAAAGTAACTTCTAATGAACTGTAAAAATAAAATCAATAGAAAAATACACTTGCGTACGAAGTTTGTATCATTCATTATTTGAAAATGTTTTTATTTTTGTATTATTTCACAGCATCATGTATCATTATCAAAAATGAATTTCATAGGTCCTCAAGATAATTTATTTCAACACGTTTCTAACAAAATGATTATTTTGTAATACAAGCATTACATATCATTATCAAAACTGAATAGTAAACTAAAGGGCAGAGGAATTTATGTAAGAACTATTGGATGCCCAGGAAGTTATGATTATGAAAATTACATAAAAGATTAAACATCTGAACAGGTCTTCACATCGTGGCATTGTGCAAAGCGAAGCTTGCTTGAACCCGAATAATTTTACACTTCAAATCTAATTTTCTCCAGCGCAAAGCTTTGCTGAGGTGAGCATATTCACTAAAATAACTTTGTAATCTAATATAAATTCCCAAACAATCTCATTAATTATAGAACTACATAGAACAATTCTAAGATTCACACTTCACAGGCTGAAATGTGTCATACAGCATAAGGGAGTTATATGAGAAGGGAGAATGAAAAATTAGCAATATACTGGTAATCAATCTACTGTGTTTGCAAGAAAATAAAATACAGGAATTTATCTGTTTTATTGAATTCTCAGTTCACATAGTTAATTTCTATAATCCATTAATGTGAGCTTTGTGCAAAGTATATGGAAAAGACAGATGCCTTTAGGCTTATAGTAGCAAACACAAAGCACTAGTTTTCTAAAACAAGAATGTATTTTGTACCAAGTCATTTTATTATTTTCAATCGGGGTGGAGGAGTGGCTGTGTTTAAATTGCGACGGCAGGATTGTTCGTCCCATCCATCCCTCTCCAAGCTGTGATGATCTAGCCCGGCTTTATAGTCGAAAAGGGGCATAGCCTAATACATCGTCAATGTAGTCACACACTATCTGGAAAATGGTTTTATTCAATAAAACCATGGTTTCTGAAATGCATTAAAGCCATAGTTCATAAAATGGATTAGTGGTATATTCATGGGACCTTATTTGACTCATTCTAGAACAAGTCATTTGAAGTAGGCTATACAGTAGTTCTATCAACAACAGAAGCTTTACCTTACTGTATTTGAAAGCGTTCCCCAAATTGAAACATTTAAACTATAATGCAATGTATTTTATTAATATAATGATTTATTCTTATATAGTTAAGTAATCTGATTATATCCAATAACATATGCAAAGTAATAATGTAAAAAAAAATCAGTCTTCATGGGGCAGCAAACCCCAGTCTCCAGCTCCTGCAAGTTCATCAGACGAGTACCATACACATTACGCCATTGAAGCAGTGAAAAACAGTGTTGTTTTGTATGTATCCAACGTAGAAGTAGGGTTTTTGCGCACTAAAGGGAATGTTAAAAAAAGAGCAGTATAAATGGGAAAGTTATTTGTTAGTTAATTTAGTTAGTTAAGTTTAGTTAGTTAATTTTCTACCGTGTTATATTTAACTTCACAATTGAGTTGTAATAATAATAAAGAAATGCCCTGTTGTCTGTTGTACAGTACAGTTGATAAACCAGTCGTTTATTTGATTTTGGAGCATTTCATGCTTCCATCTGCTGAAAAGCTTCATGGAGATGAAGATTTCATTTTTCAGCACAACCTGGCACCTGCTCACAATGCCAAAACCACTAGTAAATGGTTTACTGACCATGGTATTACTGTGCTCAATTGGCCTGCCAACTCTCCTGACCTGAACCCCATAGAGAATCTGTGGGAAATTGTGAAGAGGAAGTTGAGAGACGCAAGACCCAACACTCTGGATGAGCTTAAGGCCGCTATCGAAGCATCCTGGGCCTCAATCACCCCTCAGCAGTGCCACAGGCTGATTGCCTCCATGCCACGCCGCATTGAAGCAGTAATTTCTGCAAAAGGATTCCCAACCAAGTATTGAGTGCATAACTAAACATAATTATTTGAAGGTTGACTTTTTCTTTTCTTTTTTGTATTACAAACACTTATTTTATTGTTCAGATGAAATATGCTAATTCTTTGAGATAGGAATTTTGGGTTTTCATGAGCTGTACGCCAAAATCATCAGTATTAAAACAATAAATGACCTGAAATATTTCAGTTGGTGTGCAATGAATCTAAAATATATGAAAGTTTAACTTTTATCATTACATTATGGAAAATAATGAACTTTATCACAATATGCTAATCTTTTTAGAAGGACCTGTATATTTTCCAATGTTGGTGTCCCCAGGGTTTCCTGTGGTTCTGTCATTTCTTGTGCGTCTCCTTCCGGGGCATGTTCCTCCTCTTCACAATGTTCTTCTGCTTAATCCTCCTAACCTATCTGAGTGTTTCTGGTTATTGCTCTGTTTGCATATGAATGTGGGCAGTTAAAAAAATGGTGCCCCTCCTGACGGCATAATGTGCATTTGCTGGGTAGATCACTCTCTCTAGACATGTGTTCTAGCTCACTGGTTCCCAAACCTCTCCTCGGGGACCCCCAGACAGGCCATGCTTTTATTTTCACCCTGAAATTACACAACTGATTAAATTAGTCAACTACAAATTACACCTTTGACTAATTGAATCAGGTGTGCCATTACAGGGTTAAAACAAAAACATGGCCTGGTAGGGGGTCCCCGAGGAGAGGATTGGGAACCATTGTCCAAGCTGAGCACATCACCAACATTTTATAGTCTTTCACTTGGTGATCTAATTCTCCACAGACAGAGCACTTTGGAACTTGTCCAGTGTAGGACATCTTGCCATTGTATGGACCCAGGGACATTGAATTTTGAATGTCCTTGGGGCTTTTTCACAACTCTTAATTTATACACTGCTCAAAAGAATAAAGGGAACACTTAAACATCACAATGTAACTCCAGGTCAATCACACTTCTGTAAAAACGCACTGTCCACTCAGGAAGCAACATGGATTGACAATCAATTTCACATGCTGTTGTGCAAATGGAACAGACAACAGGTGGAAATTATAGGCAATTACACCCCCAATAAAGTGGTTCTGCAGGTGGTGACCACAGACCACTTCTCAGTTCATATGCTTCCTGGCTGATGTTTTGGTCACTTTTGAATGCTGGCTGTGCTTTCACTCTAGTGGTAGCATAAGACTGAGTCTACAACCCACACAAATGGCTCAGGTAGTGCAGCTCATCCAGGATGGCACATCAATGCGAGCTGTGCCAAGGTTTGCTGTGTCTGTCAGCCTAGTGTCCAGAGCATGGAGGCACTATCAGGAGACGGGCCAGTACATCAGGAGACGTGGAGGAGGCCGTAGGAAGGCAAAAACCTAGCAGCAGGACCACTACCTCCATCTTTGTGCAAGGAGGAGCAGAAAGAGCACTGCCAGAGCCCTGCAAAATGACCTCCAGCTGGCCACAAATGTGCATGTGTCCACTCAAACGGTAAGAAACAGACTCCATGAGGGTGATATGAGGGCACGACATCGACAGGTGGGGGTTGTGCTTACAGCCCAACACCGTGCAGGACGTTTGGAACTTGCCATGAAAACACCAAGATTGGCAAATTTGCCACTGTCGCCCTGTGCTCTTTACAGATGAAAGCAGGTTCACACTGAGCACATGTAACAGACGTGACAGAGTCTGGAGATGCCATGGAGAATGTTCTGCTGCCTGCAACATCCTCCAGCAAGACCGGTTTGGCGGTTGGTCAGTAATGGTAATTTTTTTGTAATCTGATTACTTGTAGTCCATTACTCCCCAACCCTGCTCTTGCATGGTTATAGGCCTATTCCAACTCGGCTTCCACAAGTAGGACATCAAACAACTCTTTGCTATAAAGCAAACTTTGCAACAAACTGCTAGTAATAGATTTTGTGGATCCTGCAAACTGCCCAAACTGACTGGAAAGAGTGGAATCCTTTTCCCAAAGTGACTCAACTGGGCCTGCAACATTTTTCCAAAACCAATGCACAAACCAGTGCAACTGTAAACACCAGGGGAATCGAAATCACCTTTCCTAAAACAAGCACAAGCACCACACTGACCCAGAACACAAAGCACAAGGAAAAATCATAACCACCCCGAAAAGCACAATTTGTCCTGCCAGCTGCAGAACAGGAGAAACAAAAGGACAACCCCAGAAATTAGCAAATGCAACAGACTGATTACACTGAACAACTTACAAAGACTGGGGAATTCGATTTATTGTCTAGCTTGTGATATGTCCCTTCCCGATGTCAGCTGATGAATGGCTGAGCCAATGCTCCAGGTTTGTAGTTGAATTTGCTTTGCGCATTAAGCTACAGTAACGTATCGTTTTACAGTGGTAGCGGAGCATTAGGTATCGACCGATATGAATTTTATTGCCGATGCCGATTTTGTTTCATCAGCCTTATCGAATGACCAATACGGTCTGCCGATTTTCTTGAGCTGATATTTGGAGCCGATACTGCTTTTGCTCCCGCAATTTACATCATAAAAATTACACAATGATGATAACAAATGATACAAGTCTCAATTTAAAAAAAGGAACATTTATTGAATTTAAAAAACAATATTTAACAAATAGTAAAAACAGGTGAGGTTGAAAAAGGAGCAGTGCATGGTCTGCACGTGAAGTGTCTCCAGCAACAAAGAGCTGCCTGTGTGGATGCTTGTCTGTAAATAATGCTTGAAAAATCGGATATCGCAGCAGGCGCGTATTGGCCAATGTCGATATACGTAAAAAAGCAAATATCGGACTATCACTAGTTTGCCTTACACTTCATTTTGTCACTCTACTGTAATTTTTAAGTTTGAAGTAATCGTGTTCTTCAAAATCTTCTCTGATTATGCAGCTTTAGAATTAACGTGTAGAGATATTTCAATGAAAATATGAATACATTGTTTCTTAAAAACAACCTACTGACTCCAAACTGTGTCTCTACCCTCTGTTTCCAACTGACCTGTCTATAAAAATAATTTAAATACCCCCAAAAATATTTAAAACACCAGAAATATCAATTTCATGATTGGGTGTGTATTCTAAATTCATACTATAGAAGAATACTGTAATTTGCTTGTCACACAAATTTTATATTTTTGTATGTCAAATATACTGCAAGTTTGAAATTTAAGATATTTTGTCCATTCTGAAATATTAATAACATTAACCATATATTGTGGTATATTTCCCATAATTACATTTTTTTTAATACATTTTATGTCTGTAGACATAATGTCTGTACAACATGCAATATACACTCACCTAAAGGATTATTAGGAAAACCCGTTCAATTTCTCATTAATGCAATTATCTACTCAACCAATCATATGGCAATTGATTCAATGCATTTAGGGGTGTGGTCCTGGTCAAGACAATCTCCTGAACTCCAAACTGAATGTCAGAATGGGAAAGAAAGGTGATTTAAGCAATTTTGAGAATGGCATGGTTGTTGGTGCCAGACGGGCCGGTCTGAGTATTTAACAATCTGCTCAGTTACTGGGATTTTCACGCACAACCATTTCTAGGGTTTACAAAGAATGGTGTGAAAAGGGAAAAACATCCAGTCTGCAGCAGTCCTGTGGGCGAAAATGCCTTGTTGATGCTAGAGGTCAGAGGAGAATGGGTCAACTGCTTCAAGCTGATAGCAGAAGACCCCACCGGGTACCACTCACCAAAATTGGACAGTTGAAGACTGGAAAAATGTTGCCTGGTCTGATGAGTCTCGATTTCTGTTGAGACATTCAGATGGTAGAGTCAGAATTTGGCGTAAACAGAATGAGAACATGGATCCATCATGCCTTGTTACCACTGTGCAGGCTGGTGGTGGTGGTGTAATGGTGTGGGGATGTTTTCTTGGCACACTTTAGGCCCCTTAGTGCCAATTGGGCATTGTTTAAATGCCACGGCCTACCTGAGCATTGTTTCTGTCCACGTCCATCCCATTATGGCCACCATGTACCATTCCTCTGATGGCTACTTCCAGCAGGATAATGCACCATGTCACAAATCTCAAATCACTTCAAATTGGTTTCTTGAACATGACAATGAGTTTACTGTTCTAAAATGGCCCCCACAGTCACCAGATCTCAACCCAATAGAGCATTTTGGGATGTGGTGGAACGGGGGCTTCGTGCCCTGGATATGCATCCCACAAATCTCCATCAAGTGCAAGATACTATCCTATCAATACGGGCCAACATTTTTAAAGAATGCTTTAAAAATCAATGCCACGTTGAATTAAGGGAGTTCTGAAGGTGAAAAGGGGTCAAACACAGCATTAGTATGGTGTTCCTAATAACCCTTTAGGTGAGTGTACATACTGAATAATGTAGTGAATCTACAGCCATAAATTAATACAAATCTACTCTCACTATCAAACGTTGATGATGCTAATTGCAAAAGAAGAAGAAATCCCAGATCAGCTTAACTGTAGAGCACAGTATTTTACTATGACACATTACAATAGACATTCCTGTGTAACAATGCTAAAGCATCAAGTACATTTTATTTGAGTAGTTTTTTACCACTATTTTAATGCTCTTTTATAAAATCTGTTTTCAATTCGATCTATTTGCCTCATTCCCCCTGCAGTACCTAAAGTAATGTTTCTTCACCTTAGATTCACTAATCTCAATTCATCCAACAGAGATGGTGATCATCAGGGGTGGTCGTTTTAACTTCACAGCAAACTGCACCAGCTGCAAATGGAGATTGGATTTGATTGAAAAACTGCTTTTTAGGGTGCAGGCACTGTCCATCTTCCAAACAAACACAGTTACAAAGGGAAATGGGTATCATTCTTGTTGCCGTGTGAAGTAAAAAGCTACTTCCTGATGCATTCATTAATATGTAAATTTAAACCCGTAAGTGCATGTACACATCATTACAGAGTCATCAAGCCTTTTCTTACCCAGTATATTAACGAAGCATGACAAAGGCAAGGTAAACACATTAAACAGGAAGATAGCCCAATATGTTCTTCTATACTTGGAGTGACCTATGAACATTTTAGTCACTCCAAGTAAATGACTAAAATTAATTAATAGCAATTTCTCAAATGTGGTACATTTTAAAATTGTCATCTCACTCTCTTAGGGCGTGGCATAGTCATCTAAGTCGATGGCTTGCAGCACAACTGTAGGTAGCCAGGCTTTTTGAACTCCTTATGTGCGGGTCAGACGTCTGTGAATTCAATCACGGTTTTATAGTTGCCGAAAATATAATCCTCCCATATATGTACATACCATATATGTACATATGTGCTTGGAGGATTTTTTATTGCTGAATGAATGTAAACCATAATAAAATCCATATTGGCATGCCCATCGAGGACATTGAAATTGGTAAATAAAACATGTAAATTGTTTTGCTACATTCCTCTTATAAGCCTACACAGAGCTCTGGCAAAGTTGCCTGTTTATTGGAAGTTTGAGGTTGCATTTCTCCAGCTCAGCTGCACACAGGACAGAAAACTTATTTAGTTTTTAATTCTGAATGCTAGGTGTACTGAATTAACTGTCAATAGGGGAAGTAACACTGCTCTTATCTAAACATTGATATTTCCAATTCACTTTCAATTTAGTTCCACGACAAAACAAAAGATACAATTTGACTACCTCAGACAAAAACAAATACAATTTAATGTTGTTAAAATGTCTCAGTTCCATTTTAAATGATCCGATTAGGAGGAAATCTGTCATGATTTGGTCTAAAGATGATACACGTGGCCATTTCAAAAGAAGCTGTATTAAATAATTATGAAAGTGTGTTTATTATCTAAATGTTCAAATACAATAACATTTAATGATGACACCAAGGCACGGAATAAATATTGGTGATAACTGTTTAATTGTCTTTTAAATTTGCATCGTAAGGGGAGAAAAAAAGGAGCCTGTTGTCAAAGTTATTATGCTTCAACAACTTTTTCCCCATTTGAAGACTGATGCGATCTCTCCATTATGAGCTATGAATCGATGTTCCCTATAGGTTCTTAAATTCATTTATATGCAGATGATGTCCATTTTGTATCTCCCTGTCATAATTGCGCCTGCAATCTGCAAAGGAGTAAACCCTCACTGTTATCACATGGTAATGTGTGCGTACACTGTATATGCTTAAAGCATAAAGCTTATTTCAAAACCACTCCAGACTTTGCAGAGAGATAGTGAATGTAAAACTTGACCCTGAGTCTCTGAGGACTTGGAGAAACATTCAAAAATGGGATAATCACAAAGACAGGCAGGTCTCAGTTGTTAATTTGAAAATGAAGGATATTGCTTGGGCTTTTCATCCCATTTTTAGCCTAATGTTTAGATCTCGAGTGGGCCCTCCAAACTATCTAAGGAAATTGGGTTTATCTGGTTGCCTTCTACCTCTGTCTTTGGAGGAGAGACTATATTTTCTTACTTTTTTGCTCCATATTGATCCATTAGCAGAAGCATCCATTTAATTTCTTGCATAGAAAAATTCCCAATACATGATATCCTCTAGCACAGTCATTCTCAATGTCCGGACTCAGATGGCAAGTCAATCCGGACCCAGCCCACACCTAGGAATTCAACAATACAGCCTACACTTTATTAAAGTGGTTTTATATCAATACATTGATAGTCGTGTAGAATATAGTACCGTTAGTATATTTGAAACGTTGCAGTGATCATCCATGTCCCGGGATAAAAAAAATATTGTTTGCCTGTTTGACATCGTTGTCATGACAACGTTGACAGCTGCCGAGCCTTTGAAGTCCGGGTTGGCTAACTGCATCTGCCGTTATGTCAGTGAAAGCTACGTTGCAGTGAGAATGTCACTTTTCCAAATATGTAATGTTAAGAAAAGAAAAGTTGACCAAGAAAATTGAGTTTTCAAAGACGAGTGGACTGAAAAATATGCGTTCATTTTTCCCCAATCCAGCACGAAACCCTTGTGTTTTTTACAAAGATCGTTGAATTTGTGAATAGTGGAAAAGTTAAACGCCACTATGACACAAAACACGGATATTTCGAACAGCAATACCCTCCAAATATATCGTTGTGACTCTGCATTCTCAGCAATTAATGTGGCGAAAAGCGCATATCGCAGCCGCTTGACCAATGAGCATCTGGGTCAGTGTCTCCGTAGCGACCACACCTTTTGTACCAAGGTTTAGGCAGCTAATTAGCCTTTCGCCGAGCCCCGCCCCCCTTAGTTAATGTTGCTACGTCCGACAAACAAATGGTCAAGCACCTGACCAGTGCAACAGATTGCCATAACGGAAAAGGTATATTGTGCGTGTCAGTTACCTTTTTTGGAGCATTACCTCTGCGATATCCTCAAGATCGAGGCAAAAGGGGTTAAAGTATGCAGTGGAGGTATATATACAAAATATAAAAATATGCAATGAAGGAGACACGACTACTATTGAGGCTAATGCTTACCGGTCTCAAGCTAAATCTGAGAAACACCATGACTTGGTCCACAGCCTTGTGGACCAGTCATGCTCTTGGGTAGGTTATCCGTTCATAAAATGCTACATGAAAGATAAAAACAAAATTAATTAAAGTTGCTTGTTGGGGCGCTATGTTCAACTTTGTTGTAAACTGACGAAAAATTTAGTTGGGGAGCTCAAAGACCGAACACAACAGTAGCAAACCTAGCGTTAGCTAACATGTTAACTAATGTTGGTTAAAGCTAAAGGGCTCGTTAAATTTAGCTTGGAGTAGGTTAACATTCTGGCAATGATATCCATGGTAATCATAACTTTGGTCCCAGTTGTGTTCTTGCCTCTAGTTAGTAGATCTAGACAACACGGTAACTAGTTAGCTGTTAGCCTTACCTTTGAGCAGACGTATTTATGGTTCGTAATGTTAGACACATTTAACTGGGAGTGGAGCCATCCACACTGTTTTATCCATTGTAGGCACCGCTCACGTTGTGTTATCGGCTTTGGGAAGAGAAAGAACACAACTCCTCCAGACAATCTCTCGGGGTATCTAGTGTCCGATTTACAAACGCTGTTGGCGCACCGCTTTACCGTCCTGCTTGGAGTCAATGTTTGTCGGACCTGCTCACATTGTAACGGTTGCTATGATGTGTGATTGGACAATGGCAGTTTTGGGGGAGGGGCAGGCGATAGGTCAATTGAAGGCAGACAGTGCCATTTCTCACACTAGGCTGCTATGTAATGTGACTGTCTTACGGCACCATGCAGGTTTTATTTTAAAGTCATTTTGATTTGATATTTCTTTATATTACTGTGCCTTGTACCGTGGTAAAGATAGATTTATATTCACACATTCACATGCTCCACGGTTACGACACACCGTCTTCGGCCGTGCGGACTGCGGAGTGCCGAATGTCGAACAAGAAATAGCTACTAGCTATCGGTAAACCGAGTAGTTAGGGACCAGCGTAAAAGTGCATCATCCAGAGCTTCGGTTTCTATACAAGAGATTACACATTTCATTTATTAAATATATTTAAAGCTATAGCTTTTTCGAATGTTGAAATATTTATCCTAAAAAGCAACAGTACACTCTTCATAATGCCATCTAAAAGCCACAAGGCATGCTTTTCATCAAATATCAATCGTTGATATTTAAGGAATATTTTAAAGTTATAACAGCACCCTTTTTGAGATTCTTTCTCAGTTTTGGACAAATTCACAAACTGCGTCAGTATACTCTCCATAAAACCGTCTAACAGCCGCAAAACATGATTTTCATCAAATATCAATTGCTCAGCAGTTGGCAAGGCAGAAAAATTTGTGTTGTAACTGTGGAGCATATGAATATAAAACATCTTTACCGCCGTATGCCTTGTTGCTTTTAAGGTCAGTTTGGTTAATCCGTTTTTTTCAGGCATGAAAACAAAAACAGTTTGCTTATTTAGTTTTTAACACTTTTTTTAGCCATGAAAATCAATCAATGTATATTGTTCTCTTTTTGATAATATTTCTTCTAAAACTATACTGGACACCTGTAAATTTGATCATAAATGTTGGAGCTGCTTAGGTTCAAAAGCAACCATTTCAGGGAAAACAGAGCCATTTCTTTTGCTCTAGTTTGGAATATATTTTGAAAAATTCTGACACTTGAATACATGTTGCTTTTAAAGTTAGAGTTGCTTTAATTTAGACAACTGATTGCCGTCAAACTGTGACATTGTTTCCACTAGGCTTGAATGTAATCTTTCTCTGACTGTCTTAAAACTTGAATTAACCTAACACACTTATTGCTGGTAAGTTATAAAGCAAATTAAATAAAAGTAAATTGCTAATCATAAATTTTTCCAGACCTTTGACCTTGTACATATATTAGATTTGGACCTTTGAACAAAAAGTTTGAGAATCCCTGCTCTAGCATCAAGGTGGCATTTGATTCATAAGAATGACTATAGGCATCCGTGTTGGTTGACCAGTGCAAAAAGAATCGTCCAGCTCAGGGGCATGTGGTTGGATGAACCATGTGAGTGCCCCTCGTCATTCCCCATCTGTCAAGTGGGGGTTGCGGACCTGCCAATAAAGCACGGTTAGTGGTGAACAATTGGACAAGAACAATCGGGAGGGGTGAAAATGGGAGAAAAAAAATAACAATGGCAAAACAAACACCCAGTACAGTACAGGCTGTAGGGTCCTCTAGTCCTGCTAGAAAAGATCCCCTATCTAGATTTTAATGCACCCCTTTTTTTCTTTTGACAGAATTCCTGCAACTTGTCATGTCACAATTTACCACTTAAGTCATTAGTCAATTTAGCATGGAAAATATATATTTGTTGCAGAAATAGCTTCTTTTATGGAAGTGTATGCAATTTGGGTGGGAAAAATAAGTTTAAGTAATGTATTCCTATAATGAATAATTCCTGCCAATTCGAAAAAGAAATGGCTAAGAAGTGGGTTTAATATTTAATTTGCATGGTCTCTCTAGTAGAACACTGATGCATCGAAAATAAAATGTAAATACTTACATGAACAAAAATATGTATTCCCTCGTTTTTAGTATTATTTAACCAGGGAGAAAGATTGAGGCCTACCGTATGTCTGATTCACAAGTGTGCCCTGGGAACGCATACATACAAACATACAAACAAAATATGCACAATACATGCACATTCAGTTAACAACAAACACGTTCATCACTGTAAATATCCTTAGCCAGTACAATAAATGTACCTATGGGCACTGACGCATTTAAACAAAGTATTAACTGGCCATTCCAAACACAATGTGCTAAACATCTACTGTACTAAGCTCTGTGTTTAACAAAGGAGACAGTAATGATATTAACCATGTTATCTTGTGTTAATCAATAACTATACTTTTTAAAAGGGATAACAAGTAAGTTAAAAGCCTGTAGAGACAGGCTTTGTAAACAAACAGAGAATAATGCAGTAGCTTAAGTGTCTTTATTTAGGTCCAGACAACTTTCTGGTAAAAGATTCAGTGATGAGTATTAAAACTGTCAGATGTAACAGAACAAAGGGCACTATGATAAACAGTGTCATGGGATCACAGAGTTGTGTTTGTTGAACTTTGTTACTGTATACAGTCGTATGGAAAACTTTAGGCACCCCTGACAACTTCCAAGATTTTCATTTATAAATAATTGGGTGTTTGGATCAGCATTTCCATTTTGATCTATCAAATAACTGAAGGACACAGTAATAGTTCAGTAGTGAAATTAGGTTTATTGGATGAAAAGAAAATATGCGTCATAACGAAATTAGACAGGTGCATACATTTTGGCACCCCAACAGAAATATCACATCAATATTTAGTTGAGCCTCATTCAGCAGAAATAATGAATAATGAATATCATGGAAATTGTCAGGAGTGCCTAAACTTTTGCATACGACTGTATATTGGGGGGGCAAAGTACCGCCCACTGTGTCATTTGATCCGACCCACAAGGCATTTTTATTAATTAAAAAACACTTCAATGTCGATTGACGCTTGAGAGCAGTTCTCCTGATCCGTACCTGCTATAAACTAATGCTCAGCATTGTTGGAAAGAGGATGTTCTGCTGCAAATAATGAGGTGTTTGTTCATGTGGGTTAATTACAGTCGGAGATGTCGCATCTCAAATTTGGGTACATTTCACTAACTTTATTTTAGTTAGCTAAAAACATTACATAAGTAATATTTCTGCAAGGAGGTAGGACATGCACTAAAACAGGTTATTTTGGAGTAGGGGGATGGTTGGGTTTTTGAAAACGTATAGGATAAGAGTGAAAATATGTACTGTACATACATTGTTCTATATAGTTGTATGTCCCCCAAAGGTTTTTAAACTGGTTCTCAAAAGCTGTGGGCATGCCTATCTTGATTTTACAGTGATGTTAGTCATATTTTACAATTATTAACCAAAAATAAAACACCTTTTTTATTTGTTGCCTCTATATGACATCATGCATGAAAATAATTCACAAAAGGTTGGGTTTGACTTAACTTGTAGCCAAGAGTCTTCTGAATCCAAAACTATAAGGCACTTCACTGTAGGACAATGTAAGTATGATCCTTTCAAAAGCCAAAATATCAACCAAGTCTAAGGGGGACTTTAACCCCCTTAGACCTTGAAGGGTTCAATATATTTGAAAAACAATTTTTGACTCAAATTACTTATGCGCTGTTGTATTGATTTGCAGGTGTCAACGAGTATGCTATATTATCTTGACAGAAACAGTAGTGATTACATTTTGAGTCAAAAAGAAAGGAAATGGTGTTTGAAAAGTAAACATTTATTCTGTATTCTACACAGATAATTGTGTAGGGTGGAATTTAATGAAATAACATTTCCATTTGTTTCATGCATAGCTATAGTATGCAGCCCTTTCTTTGATTTCAAAAGCTCAATGTGGCCCCCAACAAAAAACTTTGCCCACCCCTGGTATATAGTAATCACCATAATAAAATAACGTTGATTGAACAATTTGCTTACTGAAAGACAGTGAGAAGCAAGATTTATGATTTATTTCTATAGAACAAACCCACTTCATACTGTATTGAACCCAGAAGAAAGGTTTATCTTAATAACAAGCTTAAGAATTGCACGAGTGACCTCAACAGCTGTTAAATCGGACTGCAATCTTGACACTGCTATAGATGTCTCTCGTCTAATTTGTCTGTAAATAGTGACACGTACTGCGGTTTACCACAGGGGAATTTTATTTTTAAAAAGGTACAGTTTTTGGCCACCAGGTAGCATCTGTGTGCACAACAGTTGTAAATCCAAAGCTGTGTTTGGCTCACAGCCATTTATAATTTGACTTGCTTAACATAGCGCATATCTATATCATTAAAGAGTTTTAGATATTATTGTATTGAAAGAGACATCACATTTTGAAGCAAAGCTCACCAAAAATCTGTTTTAAGGATATAACCTAGGTTCTAAGTAAATAAACAAATGTGTGTGTACTCCCAATTCTGATATTTTCAGCATCTTGTCTACAGGCCGCATAGCCTAATGTAGAATCACCGGGGTTAGAAGCAATCGGTTTCCAATTTGAATCATGGCAAAGCCTATATTTTGTTGATTTTAACAAATAAACAATTCTTTTTCAAAATACGAGTGTATAGTCAGAGTAAAAGAATACAATTAATATGCCCTTATGGAACACATTAATTATTAATTTGTTCCCTTTCCCCCCAGATGCAATGTGCTGAGTTATAAGATAAATAATTGCTTAATGAAAAGCATAGAGAATGATCTTATTGACCTCGCTAATATTTAATATCTATAAATCTGACTTCATTATAGCCAGCAGCATAGAGCCCTGTATTGCCCTGCTGGTTTGCTTCTAAAGCTAAGCAGAGTTGGGCCTGGTTAGTCCCTGGATGGGAGACCAGTGCTGCTGGAATTGGTGTTGGAGGGCCAGTAGGGGGCACTCTTTCCTCTGGTCTAAAGATCTTTCCCAATGCCCCAGGGCAGTGATGGGAACTTCTGCCCTGCGTAGGTTGCCAACTTTCGGATGGGACGTTAAACGGGTGTCCTGACTCTCTGTGGTCATTAAAAATCCCATGGCACTTATCGTAAGAGTAGGGGTGTTACATACCTGCAAACTAGTCGCTTTTCGGCGAAAATCGCCGTTTTGAATGGGAAAATGTCATCCACATGAATCGTGTAGATCAGAAGAGTTTTTTATTGGGGGGGGGGGGGG